>OMKK01009955.1:3000-25478 GCA_900302305.1 Polymixia japonica | reverse complement strand
AGGTTTCCACTAAGAATACTTATGAGATGTTATGTTATGTGTCTACACTTATGCTATACCTGTACTATGTTAACATTGTAACATCTGTCCTTCAAAAATTATATCTTAAACAAAAACAACACACGTAAGCAAGGAACCACTGAATGATAGGATTAATAAGGATTTAATATCTGACAAAACAGTTATGCTTGAGTAAGCACATCCTTTGTTTTGTTTTCATCCTCAGATGTTGGGGTTGACAATTTTTCCCATAAAGAGGATGTCGTCTGTGTCGCGTTCGGTGATGAAGACCATAAATGGACGGTCGAACTTCAGCACAGGGACACGGTGGCTGGACAGAGGCGTGAGGACAATGCCTGTAGCAGCTGCAGCAGTTGCTCCAGCCTCATCCACATCCAAACTGGCTTGATGCACAACCTACAGAAGAGCAGATGGCAGAGTGAGATGAAAGATGGACGGAAAGTAAGGCGGGAATGAAGGAAGGAAGGAACTGTACAATTATACATTCCACCTACATTAATTGGCACTCATAATTTGGAGCCCTAGCTCACTATCCTTACCTCTGAGACAGCAAGTCTTTGTTCGGAAATGCCACTGAAATCTGCTCCAAGACCAAACATGTCTTGCATTCCCATCCCACTCAGCACATCCTTCAGGGAATAAGATGTCTTGATGGAGAACTTGGGGACAAATACATCGTATTCCCTAAAAAATAAAATGGAAAAAAATGCAGACATACCAACAGAGATCAATGTGTAATAGAATTTGTCATTCTGGAGTTCATCCGTCTACGGCCTAACTAGAAAGAGAAAATATTTAGTTGTGTTTCACCTAAGCAGTCATTTAGCATTGTTCCTCTGACACCAACCACAGCATACTGTATAAGGGGTTGATTGCAGAGGACAAGGCCTATTCATTCATACAGTGCTCTTCCTTGTTGGGTCTGTCTTCATCGTGGAAACCCAGAACACAGCTTTATTTTTCCCGTGGTCAAGCTAGGCATTGGTCAGTAGAGATTAGGTTCTTCCAAACCTGAGATTCTTCCACTTAAGCCATTTGGTGACATGTTTCTGGCAGATGACCTCCTCCAACCCAGCCAACCCATTGTCTGGCAGCACCAGCAGCATGGAGTTGGAGTTGTTGAAAGGCAGGCAGAGCACTGTCGTGGAAATCTCCTGGTCGTAGTAGACACCAAATGTCTCCTTCAGATTCATCATCTGGACTGGAACCTGGAGGATGACAATTTCGACCTTAAGTGCCTTCCAAGATGCTTAAGGGCACAGAACAGGAAAACATCATCAATGATGCACAATAAAATTACAGCAAAGTAAAAAATAGTGCACTCTTAGTGTGAGGGAGTGGTAGCTAGTGTAACTATTGAACATGAGGCCTTTGTAAATAGATGGTGTAAGCAGGAACCGTGTTCTCCTCATCGACATGGAACTGCGCCTCCCTGGTTTTCTCAGGGTCGAATAGAGTCTCCCATTTTCCTATTTGACACAAATAAGTGGAAAACATGCACAATAACTCATAATCAACTTCAAATCAGAGCATCTGATTGAAAGTCTCTAATGTGTTTGTAACCAAGGTATAAAAACAGGTTGTGATCTTGCATTACATCCATAGATAGATAGATAGATAGATAGATACTACAAACCAAATCTATTCTCATACAACATCTTACCTTTGTAGTATATGTAACTGATGAGATACATGACTGTGGCGGGATCCAGGCTTTCGACAATCTTGTTTATTTTCCCATTGGTCTTCCCCTGCACGTACTGATTGATGGTATCAGCACTCTCTGTGGCTTTGGTGAAGTTAACAGTGAATCCATCCGCCAAGTATGACTGCTTCATGATCTCCAGGAACTCTGGGCGTGGTTTGAAGGTGTCATGCACAAACAATGCTGTTCCTGCACTGAGGTCTTCTTGTGAAGTCCTGCTAGACCTGGTGAGGAGTGTTTTAAAACTGCCATCTACATCTGCCTTTGTCAGTAAAGAGCTGTTGAAGCCCAGACCGCTGAAGAGCTGTTCATGGGTCTTTCCCCTTGCCCCGATGGACAAGGCAGTCAGGGCGAGGGTCACACCCATTGGTGAGAAGAAGATGTTATGGCCTTGTGAGACTGCCAGAGCTGCTAATTTCTTGTACAGGCGAAAGGCAAACTCTTTGTTGGCTAAAGACACAAGTGAGAGACTCTTGGCACTGTTGTCAGGTTCAGCGTGGTGGTGCTCATGCAAATGTAAACCTTTATGGTGATCACAGCTTACCAGGAGGACCACAGCTGAGAAGATCCAGACACACAAGGCTGCACGGACCATGGTGAACTAAGACAAAAGTTCACAAGACCAAATAAATAAGATAAGATTGACCAAATAAAACCTGGTCTTAAGTCAATGGTGCAGTATTTTACTGTTATTCTAAGGGCTCATCATTATGATAGTAATATGCGCCTACATAGGCGGGTGCACAACGCGCAATATTTAAAAAAAAAAATACATCATGATAGTTAGTCATAATATTTATCAGAATTAGCCAATCGCAGTAATGAGGAATGAAATCGGTTAATTATTTGACCAATCGGTGCTTTCACTTTGCGCACGAGCAGATCCGTTTCCTCTACAGAGAAACGTTCCTGCCTGCTGCTTGGCAAATCCGCTATTATAATAGCAATCCACCAAGGTGCAAGCGCACCTGGCTTTTTAAGGGAATGGGAGATGACACTCTGATTGGTTTATTTCATGTTATGCCCAAAACACACCTATGACTAATTAAGAGACTAAGTACAACCCCTTTGATCCATGCACCTTCCATTGCGCTTAGATTATCCGGCGTTAAACTAGGTGGATTTGGACATGCCCTTGGACACGCCCCACGTGTGCCATGCGCTTTAGACCGCGCTTAGATCATTAAAATAGAGCCCCTAATGTATTCTCCCCTTCAGCTGTGTCTCGTCTTGTTACCCCAGAGTATTTAGTTTGTCTTCCCCAGTCAGTCCTTGTAAAATCCCTGTTAGTAGCATTACCTGTACCTGCCCGGATTCCATGTGTTAGTATACCTGTCTTGTACCTGTCTCCTACCTGCCTGCCGTGTCACCTGACCTACCTGTATGTATTTATTTTTATTCTTCCTTTTGTTTCAACATTCCATCCAGCCTATTTGTGTCCTGCATTTGGGTTCATTTGGCTAAACCCTAACAGACAATCTGTCTGAGTGTTGGGAAAGCATTATTAAACATGCATTACAAAGCTGAAATAGGTTAATCAAAAAATGTCAGTCTTTTAAATTACATTACCTTCACTTGGTTGAAGTTTACAATTTCTACTCCAAAGACACCAAACCACAGAGAGAGTGAGAGCAGAGAAAGGGAGATATCCCCTTTTATGGACTGATCACAGCAACTGAACTTTGACATGTTTATTTGGTATCTCATCCTCTTATTTGCTCTGGCCCCCATATTTGTCCTGTGTAATGATTTCTGCCTTAACTGTGCACCCAATGCATGGCATCACAAGTGAGTTTATAAAGGTGATATGCAAAGTCCAAAATTAAAAAAAATAATGCTCTTTCACAAGAGGCTCCTGGAGTCAAGGGTTCAGTAACATCTAGCTTTTCAGTAATGTTGGTTGTAAATGTAAATTCATTGTCAGACACTCCAACAGCTAAAGGACCAGATTCAAATTTGCAAGGAGCAAAACTGGATTACCCTCTGATCATATACAAATTAGGTCTTGGAAAACTTTTCATTCTTTAAGAAAGCATAAATATTTACCTCAAAAAAATTTAAATGTCCATTATGACCTTCCTCTGTTTCATTGGAAGGTCCTAACATTATTTTGATGGTAATCAAAAACAGGATAGGCAACTTTATTTGTATAGCACATTTCAACAACAAGGCAATTCAAAGTGCTTTACATAAAACATTAAAAGAATGAAGACAAAGTGCAAAATAAACACATTATAAAAGCACATTTAAATACAATTAAAAATAGTTATTAAAGATCCCCTCCACTCAAAAATGTGTTTTTCTTATGTTTATGTCCCCTAATATGTCTGACCTTGACTTGTATCTGTGCAAAGTTTGTCACTAGAGAGGTGTTTTCACATTCCTCTACTGAAGGGGGAGATGTCTGTGCACTTCCCTAAAATCTGAGATTCAAACGTACCCCGGGCAAACTAGATTAGGTACGTCACAAATTTGACATTAACTTGTCACTACAGAGAGCGTAGTGAAAGTTTTGACAGCAAACATGGCAGATTGTGCAGTTTACTACCTGGCTATAAACAGAATGTTTCACAACCACTAACGCTGTGTCAGCCACTGCCAATTACAAGCGAACAAGCTAACAAACAACATAAACAAATAAAAGGTGCTAACTACACTTAGCATTCTGATACGTCTGCTAGTCACCGATTTTGGTGCACAACAGACTCCTCATCTGAGCCTGGGTCTGACTGAGGCTCAAACAGGTATAGCTGAATCTCTCCGATATTTCCTCTAATGCTAGCCATCTTGATGCGCACCGCTCTTTCACTGGTCAACCTGCGGCGCAGGTTGGTGGTGGTGGTGGTGGGCGGGGCATGAGGCTTGTGGTATTTGCATAATTTTGAATATTGAGTATTGAATATTCATATATCCATAACTTCTCAATGAGGAAGAAATAGTAGATGTAGTTCCAGCCCCTTTTCAGAGTTTTTTTTTTTTTTGTTTGATTTTTTTTATGTGGGGAAAACCATGTTAAACAAAATATTAACAAAGTATTTTTACATAATTTAAAACGTGTCTGGAGGGGAACTTTAAAGAGTTAAAAGAATAGAAAATAAAAATAAGCTAAAATAGAATACGACATAAAATACAAGAATAAAAGTTAGTGTAGTGCAAGAAATTAATCAAAAGCCTCAAATTTGATTTAAAGGTACTATATATGATATTTTGAACATTAATATAGCAGCAAACAACTATTTGCTTTAACACATGTAACATTATTTTTACTTGAAAGCAAATTTGCACATATTCTTTTATTGTTTGTTATTTATTATTATTGTTTGTTAGCTAAATTGTTTATTTGTGTTGATTTCTTATTAGCTCGTTTTGTAATAAATATTTATTGTAATAAATAAATGTGCAGTACGTTATTTGTAATAAATAAACGTGCGTCAGGGGAAGCTTGCCTAGGGCACCGAATGCACTAGGCCCGGCCCCTTGAGACACTTTTGAAAAGGCCTGTTGGCAGAATATCAAGGCAGCAGGAGGACGATTTCAGATGTTGTATAATGTCCTCCAAATGTTTATGGTTGATTGGATAAAATTGTATTTGTATTTGAATTGATTTTAAGTGGACACAGGGACAATACATATCATGTACCTGATATGGAGGCACTGACTGCTTGTTTAATTTTCTGAATTTTGTCAGTGAAGGAGGCAAATTCATTGCAGGCCCTGGTGGACAGAAGTTCAGAGGCTACTAACACAGGAGGGTTTGTTAGCCTGACAACAGTAAGGCACGTGCATTATTATTGTCTTAGGCGATGATGTCAGAGAAGGACCGCCTTGCTTTTCTCAGTTCCAAATTATAAGTCTCTCTTAATAGATGTCATAATAAACATGGAGATTTGTTTTTCGCCACCTGCATTCAACTTTTCAACACTTTTTTCTATTCTTACCAGCGTGGCATTTCTCCATGGAGATCTTTTCTTACCAGAGACCACCTTCACCTTAGTGGGTGCAATGGCATCAATAACATTTGTAATTTTAGAATTGAAATTATCTACAAGCTCATTGACTGAGACCCAAGAGAGGGCAGGTGTGAAAGAGAAAGCCTGAATAAATATTTCACTGGTGTTTTCAGTGATATACTATTTTGTGATTACCTGTTTGAACATTTCTGTGCACGGAGATAGTACTCTCAAAGAAAACACAGGAATGATCAGAGAGAGCAACATCAGTCACCACAACCTTAAAAATGTTCAGACCCTTGTAGATGATTACGTCCAGAGTGTGCTCTTTGTGGTGTGTGGGCTCCGTCACATGCTGAGCACATAGTTATTAAGAACACAACACAGTTCTTTAGTCTCTTTGTCCTGGGGGTTGTCAACATGGATGTTAAAATCACCAACAATAACTACACAGTCAAAGTCAATACAGATTATAGACAGCAGTTCAACAAAGTCCTCAAAAAAGGTTGCACAGTATTAAGGTGGCCTGTAGATATTTAGGAACGTAGCTCGACAGGAGGAATTCAACTGAAGAGCCACATATTCAAAAGACGCAAAGTTTCCATAAGATATCGGCTTGCATTGGAGGGAATCATTAAACAAAATGGCAACTCTACCTCCTTTCTTATGCACTCTAGCTTCACTCATAAAACTGAAGCTGGGAGGGGTTGACTGATTGTGCTTAATAATAAAATCATTGATTAAAAATCTTTTTCCTGCCAAAGACCTGACATTTAATAAAACTAGATTTAGTGTGCTAAAAGCATTATCTGCCCAATTGGCTGTGGCTGACAGCCTGGGAACCAGACGAATCTGCAAGCTCATGTTTTATTTGCTCTGGCAGATGTGTCTGGTCCCCCTCCCGTTCAAACAGACTTCCAGCCAGCCTGACTTGGGCCTAAAATTAGTTATAAAATTACCTGGATCTTCCGGGATCGTTGGGCCCATAGAGCAAGCGCACTAGCGTTAGCCCTCTTCTAGATTTTCCAAATGTTATTGGACCGAATGGATCAAATTCTGATAGTGAAACGAGTCACTTTGCGCGGGTTGTTTTTTGTATTTATGAATCACATGACGTAATTCCACGGTTTGGCCACTATGTCAAATTGGCTTCAAAGCCCGGCACACTTCCTAGGGGCTTGAGAGGAGCCGTAAACAACCAAGATGGCTGACACTGAAGCTGCTCTGCCAATCAGAGCAAGTATGACGATTGACGACACAATTGTAACTGTGACGATTGTGAATACACAGATGTAGCAGATTAATTTACTCACAATCAATTGTGCTGAAGGATATATTATGAAATACTAGCAAGTTACATAAGTCACACATGCAGCAAGTAATCATTTACAGTCACTGACACAGTTTTCTCAACATTTAACTACATGTTTAAAATGGGGAGTGAAAAATACCAAAGAAATGTCTTCTCCTCTTTCACTTTAGCTTACAACTACAGAACAGAGAAAATGTATTCCCATAAGAAATCCCTCCTACAACCTGACCTCTTAATCTGACCTTTCATTTTCTGTCTGTATTCAGTACATAGAGAAAGTACCTAAACCACGTAGCCACAAAACTTTGTACCATGTCCTTCCAGACAACAAGAATTGGTAGAAAGTATTTCTGTTCATGAACAGACATAAAAACTTCATAAGCCCTTTCCATTATCTCTTTCCATTCCCCAGTACCCTCCTGACAACTATTCTCCATTCTTTCTTTCTCTTGGTATCTTACAGTATCATCAACACTAAGTAACTAATGAACATCTATCAATGCATCAATGTTTGCAACATTGTGTAGTTGACCTTTCTGTGTTTTAGCAGTAGCACCCTTACTTTTCCCTCTGGAACTATAATTATAGGTCATCTCAGAATATGAGTGGAATTCTGAGACCTAAGCAACCTATTCATTCATCCAGAATCAGTGCCCCTGTTCTCAGGGTGTCTATGAATGTACATCATGATCATGCAGGTTCAGTGATGGGTGCCAAAGAGTTGGCCATCCAATTTGATGAGTTGTCTCAGAAAGCCTCGGTTAGGGATAACACCCCGGTTGTCTTTCACGGCACAAATTGCCTCAACAAGGGTCAAGCTCTGTTTCAACATTAGATAGGCTAGTACCAGTGTGGCAGAACGGCTCACTCCTACATGGCAGTGCACCAGTACTTTGCCTGAAAAACAGAGAGGGGCCTTATTAGAGACATGCAAAACTAAGCAGTATTGGTATCAGAATAGATTTTGACTTCAACGCCTGCTAACAACATGCATTTAAGCACCATGGTATAGAAGGATCCAATTGGACTGCTCCGTGCGTGTGTGCCAGAATTTTACCAATGCACCGATCACCAACCAGGGCTCCGCCCTCCTGCTAGTATATAAGCTGGCGTTGAGCGTAGACTCACCCTTCCATTCCTTTCAGCTGAGGAATTTGCTTTGCAGCACCTTCACCTTTCGCAGAATTCTTCGCATCTAGTATAGACGACAATGTCGCATCCAAACGGCCCTTTTCAGGGCCACCCTCTCACGCACCTGTGGCTCATGCCCAGCGTGGGTGGACCCCTTAGAGAATGGGGTCTGGAAAGACCTCGGCGGACTTCTCTATCTTTGGCTCGACTCCTCTGACGATGAGCCTCTCGTTGCCGGCGGCTCTGTGGACAGCGCCCCTCCTTCCGCGGTCGCCACCGTTATCACAGACAAGGAGGGTTATCAAACGTCGTTGGATTCCACCAGCCTCCTCTCCGCCTCTGGTGTCCCACCCATGAGGCAGCTACACCAGGACTTCCCCAGACTCATCCAGGCCACGGCGGTGGCTAAGGGGATTCCCCAAGACAACACAATAAAGTCCTTGTTACGATCTGTCAGACAGGGAGACTGGTTTACTTCTATAGACTTGAAAAATGCCTACTTTCATGTTCCCATCTTTCCGCCACACAGGAAATTCCTTGGATTTGCCTTCCAAGGCGTGGTGTACGAAAATCAGAGGATCCTGTTCGGATACTCTCTAGCACACCACACTTTCTCAAAGTGTGACAGCACTTAAACCACTGCGCCGCCAGGGCATGAGAATTTTATTCTACCTGGACAACATTCTGGTTCTCAGCCAGACAGAGGAGACAGCAAAACATCACAGCAGTCTACTGGTGGAGCATCTGTCCCTATTGGGTTTTGCCATCAATTGGGAAAGAGTGCTCCTTTCCCCAGCCAACAGATGGTGTACTTGGGGCATCATACTGAACCAGACGGGGCCCCTTCCATTACCACTGTCTATGCGGGTAAATGGCTCTCTTTTCAATCCTGGTGCAAGGCTAGGTCTCTGGACCAGATCTGGATCTGGAATCGGTCCTCACTTTTCTCCAGACACTGTTAGACAACCTGTCTTTCTCGACTGTGAAAGTTTGTGCATCAGCTATTTCTGCCTGTCACCAGGGTTTTGGTGATAAGCCTGTGTTCAGTTACCCTCTGGTTAAACATTTTCTTCAAGACACAAGGCGCCTTAAACCTATCATGCGCAGTCTAACACCACAATGGGATCTCCCCTTGGTACTGCATAGCCTTATGAAGGAACCCTTTGAGCCTTTAGACCAGGTTCATTTGAATTGGTTATTTTTTAAGGCAGCCTTTCTCCTGGCCCTCACATCTGCTAAACACATCAGCAAGCTGTGCGCTCTGTCAGTCCTCCCTGCCTGCCTAGCCGTTATGGAGGTGGTAGCAGCGCTAGCCTCAGGCCTAACCCTGCCTTTATGCCTAAGAACATCAGGAGATCTTTCCGCTCCAGAGATATTGTTCTTAAGGCATTCTGTCCCCCTCCTCATTCGGATGAGAGGGAGGAGAACATGCATCTGCTATGCCCTATCCACACACTCTCTATCTACGTGAGGCACACGGCTGACATCAGAACCGCTCCGCAACTCCTCGTGTGTCACGGTGATTCAGCCAGAGGTCGCACTCTGTCAAAACATCTGTCCCATTGGCTGTGTGAGGGGATCTCTCACTGTTACTCCCAAGTCGGTCAGACCCCACTGGTCAGTATCAGAGCCCACTCCACGCATGGAGTATCTGCCTCCTCTGCTCTTTTTAGAGGGGTCCCGGTGGAAGACATTTGCGCAGCAGCTTCTTGGTCTTCACCGTGCCCTTTTATCAGATTCTATCTGCTGGACGTGTCAGAGAATTCTCTCTCTCACTCCATCCTCAGCTCGGGGGCTCCCCCTCATCACTCTAGCTCACGTTAGGATGAAATGCCTCCCGTCTCCGTCTCCATTGATCAGAGCTCCGCATCACTTCGCCTTAGTCCAATTAGGCGAAGCAGGAGGGCGGAACCCTGGTTGGTGATTGGTGCATTGGTAAAATTCCTTCAGCTGGCGCGCTTGCGCATACGGAGCAGTCCAGTAGGCGAAGCAAGATGCTTTGCCCGCATTCATATAACTAGAGTTATACTTCATAACTATCGTTACACTTAACCACCAAAATTAACTGATGAGTCAAGATCCTTTCAGGCTACAGGGTTACATTTCTCCATCATCCCCTCTCACCTCCTCTGCTCAGAGCACTTTGAATGAAGTCTGCTGCAGTCTGGAAGTTGATGCTCATGTCAAAATCACAGGAGTCACGAGCCTCTATGCCCATGTAGGTGATGTTCATACCCTCATATATTTCTCCCCCTCCTCGGTGTTTACTGTGAGCAGCATTCAGGATGTGAGTGATACGATGCATGGAAAGATCAGCCCGGTTCTCTGCACTGTATCTGTGACAAAAAAACCCAGTATCACTGAGAGTATCCATTATGTGATAGAATATAACGTGGAACAGTTGCACGCAAGGTGCGTGAGAGAGCGACTAGTGCTTGTAAATTTACAAGGCAATTTCAGACATTTGACAATTTGAAAATATCCCACCACAAATATTTAAATTGACAATCCGTAACTTTCCACAGCCATTGAGTGTTTGAACGACAGTTTCCAGAGTTCAGTTTGCTTATTTGTGTCTGTCACGCCAGTCACTCTCTCTTTTTTTAAAAAGGTTTCCTCCCTCAGACTGATGCACTTGTTTCTTCTTTGGAATAGTTGCAGGTTCAGTTTCTGAGGATTGTAGCTACTGTGGTGAAATCTGTTTCCCTAAAATATTAACTTTTTTTCTGCGAAATGTCACCACCAACATTGGAATTTCCATTCAGTATAATAAGTAATTAAGTAAGTAATTCAGTAATTCATCGGACAGGACTGGGTTGAATCATCATTGTGAGGATATGAGACATAGTAACAGATTTTTAAATATGAAAAGTAGCGACATGAAAAGACATATCTTGGCCCCAATAAGATAATTTATGAATATATTTTCAAGAGCCAACAGTGAAGACTGAGGTAATACAACTCCCTATCAGAAAACAAGTACAATATTTAAATGAAATCTAGCTTAACTGATTGAATGCCATGTATTGTTCCCTTCAGGCAGACATGCTATGGATTTTTACCAAAACAAAGATCAATTACTTACTGGTCTCCAATGTAAAGCCTTGGCCAAACTTCGTCAGCATGGCTGATTATGGCTTTGCCAGTAAATAAAAGTCTTTCCAACTCAAATACGGCTAAACCAGGAGAACTCAGGTCAATTTCCACTTTCCGAGGAGGGGGTTTATCGTTCCAGGACGCTGGAAGTTTGGATGTATATGACATTGTTTTTTTCCTTAATGGGTTTAGGGAGACCTCCAATGTGATACAGCAATTACCTAAGTCTATTCCAACTCAAAAGGTGAACAAAAAAAGTTGTTGTTGCCGTTTCTGTAGCCACCTCCGCCAAAATTGGTTTGGGAAAAGTTTTTATATTGACCTCCCGCTTTGTTTAGAAAGCTTTGAAGGTATTTATTTCTAGGCAAGCAGTCCCCAAACCACCACCGTCAAACAGAGCAGAATGAACGAAACAGGTGTATGCTGGTCTGCTCTTCGCCTCGGATTTGTTCACCCCAGGCCGTCCCAAACGTTGCCAGGCTATGATCCCCACAAATCAAATTCAGCACATGTTCCACGTGGTTCTGAGGGGCCATGTTATGCTTTTGCATTAAAATAGCTGTCTATTTAAAGATCTGAATGCTAGCTGGAAGGAGATCGAGTGTGTGCTGCCACACACAGGCCTTTCAACAAACCAAAACACTCATTATTGGATTTTCAGAACAGAATGTAATTTATCCGTCTTATCTTTTAATAAAAAATATGTATACTTAACCATAGCCTCTAATCATCTATAGTATAGCAAATAATTTTACCATAGTTCGACCTCTGTTTTACTTAAACCACAATTATCAATGGTCTTTGTAGTTGGAAGTCATATCAAATAGTCAGTGAGTATAAAATAATTTTCACTTGACCACAGGTTCAAAAATATCCTGACATTTAATTCTTTTTCAGTTTGAACTGTGGTAATTTATATAATGGTCAGGCAAATATTCCTTGGAAACATGCATAACATCTGAAACATCCACAGGTAAGATCCTGTTCTTGTTATAAAGATTCATTTTATATTAGAAATATATATTTGTCAATTAATAATTTAACTAATGTAGAATGGTGCTCCACCTAAACAGAAAATCAACAGCACAGGAAAATAAACAAATATGACATTTTTTCCATGCAAAGTTTGGGATCTTATTTTTATTATTTTTCCTATGATATAAAAGGTCCCCCCAAATATGGCACTCTTTTTTTTCTAAATCAATATATCAAGCATAATTTGACAAAAAAAAAAAAAGACTTGCTCAACACAAGTTTGAAAAAAGTGTTTTGGGTGCAGACTTCATATGATAATATCAGTGTTATTCTTTGAGAAAAGAGGTCCCAGTCCTACCAATATCCAATCCAAAAATCATGACCCAAGTCTCCCTCAAGTATAAAAGTGTGTTTGAATCTTTAAATTACATCCTTTCACTTTATTCTTCAGTTATGGAGAGTAAATACTGATTGAACACTCCCGTCTTCACCATCTGGTAGTACAGTCAGAAGGAAACATAACAAAAGGAAACAAACAAGAATGTAATTTAAAAGATTTCAAGCAATTCTGTATGCTGTCTTTATGCATGTGTGTTAACACCAATTACTACTTTGACCAACTTGCCATTCAAATCTAGGTCTGATTCTAGGTCGGCACTTGGGAAGCAACTTCCTCCACAAGCTGCAGTAATAGGGACACCAATCTTCTGGGGTTCTCACTAATCAGCTACAACCTAGGCCCAAATATGGGCACTGAGGTGTCAAGAGACTATATCCAATTTAACAGTGGTTGTCTATGATATTACTACAGTACATGCAGGACCGAGTACAATTGAAAAGAAAAGCATTGCACCTATGCCTGCGGTGACATGGAATACAAAGTGAATACAGGCTACCATTTAGGACTCTGGCAGGTAAGTGAGGACAGGTAGGTGAGTGACATCATAAGCGATCTCATGACCGTGCTGATGGGTTGTGAAACGTAACAAAACATAGCTAAGGGAATGCCTGAGTTGACCTTGGATGTAGGACATACTCTGATCCTGAGGGACAGGATGAAGATAATCTATCTGTATCAGATGTTAAGAGACAATATCAGAGTTGCAGTGTGGCACTACACAAATCATCTTCAAGTGACTGTCCTATATTATGCTGATTTTAGCATGGCATAAAAGATAAGCTGAGTGAGGAGTGTCAAGTAAAGTAGCCAACACAGACATGTACTGAGGCTGAAATCGGATACGATATGTACAACCATCAGGTTACAGATCTCAACACATCACTTATAGTCTTGTACCAGCTTAATCGGGCTTTGAGAGGCCTAATTCCAGTCGAGTACTCCAACTTATTCCTAAATCCTTGCCATTTACTAGAGTCATTTTATATCTGGGTGTTGGAAAGGACTTAAGGATTGTGTGGCTCCCAGGAACAGTCTGATTGAACCCAGACCTTCATTGTGTCCGTGGAAGATGTGGAAGAGGGAAAGGAAACAGCAAGACCCATTGACCTCCAGAACCAAAGAATAAGTTCACTTCAGAAGGCTTTCTTCTCTAGCTGGTCCAGAATGGCCTGGATCCTCTGCACAGCCTCCTTCCGGGCCTGTCTTACACCCTCCTGTCCCTGGGTCTCCACAGAGTCCAGCACCAGCAGTTCTTTGGTAAGCAGTTCCTCCAGATACCGGTAACTCTTGTCTGTTTTTTTGCCAACAAACTCATCCACATCCTCCTGGAGCAGTAGCACTCTGGCCATGACCTGCTGGACTTTAGCTAGGCTGGGGTTATCGCTCAGGGGCTGGGGTCCAATCAGACCATGGGTCTGGGCTGGAGCTGGAGCCGGAGCTTGGGCAGGAGCAGATTGTGGGGGGTCACCTGGTGAAGGATTAGGCTCTGTCAGCCCACCTCGCCCTGTTCTGTTGTACATTTGGGGAGGTGAACTGAAATCTGCTGGCTTTCCATTGGGAGGGTTGAGGGAGGGGGCCGGCCTGGGTTTAGGTCCCACCTGTGGTGCACGTTGGTGCTGTTGGTCCTGGAGTGACAGATAAAAGCAAGATTTAGAACATTTGTAATAATAATAATGATAATAATGTAACAAATGCAAGCTTACACAATATAATGTTTGACTTGAATTACATTCAGTCAAATCCAATATGTAAATAAACATCATTGCTGTGCTTTGTAATTTCAGTGCTTACTCCCCTGAAGGTACAAAATGACGTGATTTTACTTCAACCATATTACATCGACCTCTTTTTGTGTTGTCTAATTCATCTGTTATATCATAAGCTACACACACATCTAACTGGTTGCAGACACAGACTCATACCTTGGGTTGGTAGGGTGGTGGGGCGCCACTTCCAGTTCCTGGCCATGCTGGAGGATGTTGGGGACGGACAGGATTTCCATAGTGGTTTGGTGGAGGCTGCTGGCCTGGCTGCCATTGTTGCTGCGAGGGGCCATATGCACCAGAATGCGCCCAGGCCTCAGCCTGGGGTCTGGGGTGGAGAGACTGGCCTGTGGGGTATGGAGGGTTTGGAGGCATTGCGTGACCACCTTCATTATAGTGAGGATATGATGCTGGAGAATATCCAGATGCCTGTAAGCAGAGAGACAAAAAGGGTAAATAAATAAAATCACAATTTCACATTAATTTATTACTTGTCTCAGTACAGTCCAGCACCAATATGAGACAACCAACTGTACTATTCTCCCCTATACTTGACTGGCATATATTTGAAATAACTTACCCCTTGACAGTGTGGACCAGGGTAGTGGTGATGTTGGTGTTGAGAGTGAGGCTGTCCAGAACCTCCAGTTGTCTGCTCTGCTGGACAACCCTGACTGGGGTAAGGACCTGGTGCCGGTCTCTGAGGCATCTGGTCAGCGCAGTAGAAAGGGTTGGATGGGTGAAAACTACTTGTTGAATACTGACCCTGACCTGGGTTGTAGACGCCATGGCCATTTGGATATGCCCCCTGCATTGCCTGAATGAGAAGCATGAGAAGCAAGAGAAATGAGTAAAAAGAAATTGAGTGTTTTGTGTGTCTGTTTGTATGAGGAGAGAGGGAGAGAGAGTGAATGACATTCTCTCAACACAGGAGCTGTTAGCAAATATCAGTGCAAGGTGGATGCACTTAAGAGTCTTTAGATAAGGACTGTATCTCCTTATATATATAGCCTTGGATTTAGAGGCCCCAGTTATGACGTAACATGAGGCTGTACCTGTGGATTGTAAGGTTGCTGCACATCTGATCCTGGCGGATAGGTGCTTGCATAGTGTCCTGTGGAATGGGACTGCGGATACCAGTAGTTTGAGGGGTAGCCAGGATACTGAGGAGCGTCCTGTGGACACATAACATCGTATAAGAGCCCATGGCAGAGTCACAGGGATGTAACCATTAGACCATTCTTGGTAATATCTACAACTTTTTCATCCGTGGGCTAGTTGTACTTCTTAATAACACAAAATCCACCCAACCAAATAAAAACCCCAAAGGTAATGCTCTCAACATCACACTCTACCAAAAAAAATGCAAATATTTAATGAACTGTGGCAGTCGGTGGTAAAGTAGGGAACAATTGTTGCCCTGGACATGTCAACATTTGAATGAAGCAATAGCAATGTTACCCAGAAAGCTAAACTAGGCCGTACAAACGTTTTAAAAAAAAATAGGTCGTTGTAGAAATCTTAATGTATTCTGACTTTGTACTATCGGCAATTGTGTCACGTCAGGATAAACGTGACTGAGTGCCAACTGGGTTGTTAACTATTACATAATGTCAGTCAGTTCACTTAACGGTAAAGCTAGCTGTCTGCCTAGCATTAGCACAGCTAGCCGCACTGTCTAGCAGGGTAACAATGTTTTACTAAGCAAACTGGAACAACATTGTAGAAATAAAACAAACCTAAACACAAGCACGCAAGCGCACCGATTTCGTTTAGGCTGTATTCAGTTACTTACCATAGTGTTATTCCAGTTCACGTTATTATTTTCCGAAGGCCAGACAGATTTAGGGTTTGACTGCATTTGATGGTGATGCATTACCTAACTAGTTAGGCGCTTTCCACAGCAGCAGTCTTGTCATTTCCCATAGCAGAACTATTTTGACAAAGCAAGCCTCAAACTAGATCGTTAGTCTTAATTGCAGTCCCAAACAGGAAATTGAGTTTATTCTTCAGACGCGGAGATGGTTTGATTAAGACCAGGAAATGAATGAATGACATCTAGTTCGCGTAATCGTATCCTGTCCCTTTAATGAGTAGGGCCCAAAGAATAAAACCCAAGCGAGAGACTCCATTTCCGATTATTTCCGTCTTCTCTTAAAATCCTGTTAAAGTGTAACTACACCCCCAGGCCTGAGCCTAGCTCCACCCACTGCATAATTTTGAAAAAAAGTGGGCAAGGGGCTGAGGGGGAGGCTTATTTGATTTAGCCAAATATAGTAATTTTGAAGGTATTAGCAAGTTACTGATATAGGCATGAGACCTAGACACGTCTTTAATTTAGTAAAAAAAAAATAAAAAACTTTCATGAGGTTCTTGCATAAATTAGCTGCTGTACGTATTATCTATGACTACCCTGCTAAATGACTAGCATGAACGTTCATGAACATTTACATTTAGACACGCTAGATGGTTTCCCGCCCCCCGCGCCACCATTTTTGGTTCAGCCCTTAGCGGATAAGGTTTCTTGGCTGAATGGCGTGTGAGCCATCTTGACGTTGAAACTTTAGCGTCATGATAGGACCGCCCCTCCGTGGTGTTTTGCATGTGCGTCAGTGGAACAGCTCGGCTTTTCAGCCAATAGGCAACACCCAAAGAAATATCGGAAGCAGCTCTATCGTCCTTCTTTTATAATCTTACCTCATATATCTCATCTATAAACAAATGAAAACAACAATATGTTGACAGTATTAAAGACATTATCTGTGGATAATGTTATGTTAATACTAAATGCTTAAATTACTATTTCAATCAAAGAACAGCCAGCGCTCAAAAGGTTAAAGGTCTACAGGAAGTTTTTCCCAAGCATATATAAATACGCTTCCTGTATTCTCTAGAAAGAAACATGTTTTGAAGCATCCATGGCTTGATATTATAAAGATATACGAAGCACATTCACAGAAATCAAGATGAATTACGTACCAGGGACAGCAAGCCTAATTGATGACATCGACAGTAAGTAGACATTTGGCGTGGAAGCCCACTCTCTACATGTTTGGTGGTCACATTTGTATCTTTGACATGAACAGTAGTTGCAACATTGCATCCAATTAATACCCACTGGTGTGCTCGTTACTTTGTCACTGCAACCGCTTGCTGTTGTTAAACTGTGTAAAAATGTGTTCTTCGACTTTGCAGAAAAACACCTGGTCCTGCTCCGCGATGGTAGAACACTGATCGGTTACCTCAGAAGCATTGATCAGTTTGGTATACCCCTTTAAATAATCTTCCACTTGATTTTAAATATGCTGCAAATTAAGTTACGTCCAAAATATTTTATGGCAATCTGATATAGTCTTATTTCCATACCAGTTTTGGGATTTTCTACTTTGAAAAAGTCAATTGTATGATGACGTTGATGGCTGAAAAGGAACTTTTAAAATGGCCCTTTTTTTCTAACCAATTTCTCTCTATTCCTAGCCAATCTAGTTTTCCACCAAACAGTTGAGCGGATCCATGTGGGAAAGAAATTTGGGGATATTCCCCGAGGAATATTCATTGTGAGAGGAGAGAACGTTGTTTTGCTTGGAGAAATAGTAAGTAGGCGTGCGTGTGTGTCGTTTGTTTCATCCTTTTTAATGTAAACGTGAGTGAAAAGTCTGATTCAACAAAGAATAGCATACTCTTTAATGGTGAGTGGTTAATGGTGCGCACATTTAAGTATCAAAATCAACTTATTAACTCTGTACAATAAATTAATAGTAATTATTTTGGTGGCATATCTGGTATTACCCAGAACCAAATGGCTGAGGGTGCATGTGATCCTAAGGGGGGTGCATGACATAATGAAGAGGAGATGATGTATACTATTACTTCTACATTACATACATTAATATTCCTGGATATTTATTTTGTATTGAAGTATGCCAACTATAGGATAAATGCAGGTCCCTAGTGCTTATGAGTCACCCACTGCCTCCTTCTATATTGTTTTCCCCTGCTGTGGTCTCATCCACTACAATTAAGATGCAAAGCTTACATACCAACCTGAGGTTGCACGGTTCCAACCAAAACTCCCACTGTATCAGAACATCAAAGCATCAGTGTTTGGAGTTTGTGGTTTGCATAAGGCTGGTGCCTGTTTACCAAAGGCCAGAAAGACCTTTGATACTCAAATTTGGCCAATACAGATGACAGTCTATCCCATTCATGAAAATAACATGTATACTGTCTGCATAAACACCTTCGTGGTTTCTACACATAGGCTGTAAAATAAATAATAAAATAAAAAACTATGCTAAACCCCAGTTAAAAAGGTGCCACAGCGCATTTATCAATGCATGCTAATTTTCACTAGAGATATTGTGGTATTGAAGGATAATTCCGTCAATTTTCGACCTGGACCTCATTTCCTTAGCTTTTCCTGTTGTACCGATTGGATCTGACCAAAATGTCATCAATTGCTTTGTTATAGCACTGCTCTGAGTTGGCTCAGATCACGAGTCTCAATACCATCCTTTGGGGCAATAAGACGAAAAACAAAAAAAACAAGACTAGGTCAAATTGGGGTAAAGTTAGTTTTCATTTGAATATTACACATTCAAGGGAATTTAAGAGACCGTCTTAAAATTTTTGTTTTTGAATTACAAAATCTTCAATAGCTTCCCATATAAATGTCCAACTCATTCAAAACCAAGTGTGTTTGAAAGTGTCCACCAAAAGGTGACTTTTGTGACCAAAAGCCTTGTCGCTAGAGGGCAGATGTCTTCATAACATAAGGATCACGTCCAGCATATTTTGTGATTTTTCTGTTTATACCTTTCTCTCATAATATTGTCTGAACTAGCACAGTATGGGCTTTCCTCCATCTAGTCCATTCTGCTTTTCACTTCCTACCCTCCATCTGAATTTTGTGCGTCATCGGAATCATGTGACTGCAAACGCCGAATGGTGTAACTTTGTCAGTCAGTCACAGACATTTGTGTTTATAGGGCTCGATCCCAAACTCGCCCAAAACATGTCCTTTTTCAAAACGGTGACGCTCATCCTACACTGATGTCTGTAAATATTTCGTACAGTTTTGATGCCATCCTAGCCATTCTCCCAGTGCATGCATACCAGCAACCAGCAAAAAGGAACAAGGAAGTGGTGATGCAATGACCATACTAGCATCAAAAAGAAAACAGGCATGTCTTCAGACATTTATTTTTTATTTTTAATAACATCCATTTACAGTGCAGGACGAGTGTCACCGTTTTGAAAAGGACATGTTTTGAGTAATTTGGGAATTGCTTTTTGCGGAATCTTATTGCCCCAAAACACAGTATTGGCAATCTAGCAATCCCAGCCAACTCGGACCGTAAGTACCACTATAAGGAAGCAATTGATAAATTTTGGTCAGAGCCTATCGGCAGGACAGGAAGAGATAAGGAAATTAGGTGTAGTATCCTTTAATGAGTGGAAGGTGTGCAGTTTGATCCAGGTAGTCAACAAGTGCAGGGGGCTGCCGATTAAAGTGTTAATGATCAGTAGTGTATGTACTCTAACCCAACTTTAAAAAGGAACATGCCAACATTTTGGAAAATACCTATTTGCCGTCTTACCCAGAGTCAGACGAAGAGATTGATATCAATTTCATCTCTGTGTGTCCAGTACAAAGATGGCTCCGGGTACATGCTAACCTGGCTTAGTATAAAGACTGGATGCAGGTGGGTAATGAGTGTATTTCCCAAAATGTTGGCGTGTTCCTCTAATATATGACCTGCTGGTTGTTATCACAGTCCAACAAATGATAAAACAAAATACAATGGTCCAACCATGAAGTAGCTTCAAAGCACCATAAAGCTCAATCTGTTGGTTGTCATTTTGAGTTTGCTTGTGTAAATTCAAATAGAATACAATGTTGATTTCATAGACATGAAACTGTTTCTTTCTCCCCAGGATGTGGATAAGCCCTGTGATGCAGTCTTGCAGCAGGTCTCTATAGAAGAGATCCTAGAGGAGCAACGATTGCAGCAGCAAGCCAAACAGGAGACTGAGAAAGTCAAAATGCAGGTCCTGAAGGACAGAGGCCTTTCCATCCCCAAAGCCGATAACCTAGATGAATACTGACACTGCCTGTATTCTGTAACACCATTTGTCTTTTTGTATTGGACTGTTCAGTTTTATGTTGAATTTGAGTTTCTATTTTTTTGACAGATTGACAGTGCATGGTTTAATGATAC
The DNA here is from genome assembly GCA_900302305.1 of Polymixia japonica. Classification (NCBI taxonomy): domain Eukaryota; kingdom Metazoa; phylum Chordata; class Actinopteri; order Polymixiiformes; family Polymixiidae; genus Polymixia; species Polymixia japonica. Next base: position 4,904 of record OMKK01009955.1, on the reverse strand, counting down.
AAGGCAACATCTTGATAAGTCTATATACTATACTGTATTGATTTAATTTTATATATGTGATGGAAATAAATAATTTGAAGTCTTGCAGGATGTGGGGGCAGGGCTTAAAGTGTTTGTCAGAGGCAGTTGTTGACAATTTATTTTAAAATATGATTTTCTTACCTCAGCACTTACTATTTTGTCACTATAGTTTGGTAAGCATTTTTATTTGGAGATTATGTACTCTGACAAAGTCAATAATGGTTATGCTCCATTAAAGTGGTTTGTTTTGCATTACAGCACATCTTCTATTATGAAACTACTGTTTCATTACATAACGTTGCTCATTCTGTTGTATTTTATTGTGCTATGATACACTTGACTCTTTGCAAAGGTAAAGTTCAGATCAGGCAGGTAATTTGTCATTTGGTGATGATAACTAGAGATTCAGACATCCAATGAAGAACATTGTTCAACAAATTACGTTTTCAGTTGACAGTGTACGCGTCTAAAACCCTAAACATTTGCTAAAGATTCTGGGCCTAGAATATGGCGCATAACAGTCAGTGCCTCTCTTGTCCAGCTGATGGCGCCAGATTCCCAACATCAAACTTAAATATGTTGCACGCTGCAACGTGACAAACGGGAGAAACATGCACCTCTTTATCTGTTTATCTGCCTATTACTGTGTTAAACATAAGTGGGCTGGATAATTAAGTTCACACGGTCATTTTTTCAGTTCCGACAACCAGATGTAATAAAAAAAAGAGAGAACTTGTCCCAACAAATCGATCATATCTGTCACCAGTCGAGAGCTGTGCGCCCTGTTACTGCATTTGAGTTGACAGCCACACACTCAGTTATAGATTCCTTTACGAATCGCTTGAATACGCCGTTTTAGACCCGGAGAGTGCGCACAAGGTGGCACCGGACGCTGAATCAAACACACATGTAACGCTTTAATCTTTAATAGTGGAGAGATTATGTAGCCGACGAGCCAGAGCCTTATAACTGAGAAAGAAAAGGCCCAGCCCATTTTTGATTACGCACCGAGAGAGAGAGAGAGAGAGAGAGGGGGGGAGCGCATTGATGTTCTCTCTGGTGCACTTAGCCAACCCCTGCTGTTCTGAACCTTGTAGTAGCAATAGTGTTCCGCTGTACTTCACCCGATGTTAAGAATGCGTTAACGGACTTGTTTTTGGTCACACCGACCGACGGGTCTCAGTAGATATTTCCTGCTTTGAAAAAAAAAATTCTGCATCGAATTACGCATGGAACGGTTTTGGGGAATAGGAGTAGAAATGCAGCGCTGCACTTCTAGCCCACAACAAGAACCATACCCAGCTTACATTACAAGCAATTCTATGATATGCTGTTTATCCCCTACGACTCTGATATGAGTAAAATTTGCTTGGATACAGACCAGGAGTAAAAAAAAAAAAAAAAAAAAAAAAAAAAAAAAATACCCCGCAACCTGAAGGACGCTGTTTCTCTGCAGACGTTTGTGTCCGGAAAATCTCTTCATTAAGGATTTTTGATGGAGCTGGAGAACATAGTAGCCAACACTGTACTGCTAAAAGCGAGAGAGGGTAAGTTTTCACATAAAGGACCTCCTGTACATAGGCTATTGAAAGTAGGCCTAGCTGTTTTCACATTTTGTGCACAATATGCAAAGAAGGTTGGAATAATAGCACATGATGACGACAGACCCACTGGGTCCCATTACAGCATACAGTAGGTGAATTATATAGATGCAACATAAAGGCCCATAGCCTTATGCAACGATTATATGATTTTTGAAAACGGTAATGTCTTCTTCTAGTGACCGCTCGTTTAATCACAGCCGACCTCTGCCCGGGTCTATTGACTTGTAATCTAATCGAATTGACAGATCATACATGTGAACTAAGGTTTTCCCAAATATA
>OMKK01009953.1:3451-15274 GCA_900302305.1 Polymixia japonica | reverse complement strand
ACACACACACACACACACACACACACAAATACACACACACACACACACACACACACACACACACACACACACACACAAAAGACATTGCACCAGGTGAGTAACAAACCTGCACATGCACACTATGACTATGCTATAACACACAAAACACACACAACAAACAACAACACACACAAAGCGCTGTAGATATTGCATCAAGCTAAATTGAATTATACTCAAAACAAACACACTCACAACGTTACCCTGAACATTAAAATCACCCTATTATTCCACACTCCAATTCCACATCATTCAACAACATCTCACTGAATTTTGATGTTTTTCAGTTTAATAAAATGTCAAAAGTCATTGACTCGAAAACAGATTAGATTAGGCCAGTGGTGGCTGTGCTGACACATCTCTACAAGACAGAAAGTAATTACTTTAGAACAATTAAAACAGTGTGTGTGTGTGTCTGTGTCTGACCTCCCAGTGCTGGCAGGCTGCCTGGATCTCGCATTCATATTTGTTCTTCACGGACTCCAGACATAACTCTCTGTAGATACCTGAGAAATAGAGCAAGACGAGAGTGTGACAGACAGACAGACACAGAAACACAGACAGACAGAATATCAAAGGCAGAAACAGAAGCATATAGAGGTTGCATGTGTTTTTGTGCATGTCTATCTGTCAGTTTATGCCTTTGTCCAAACACATAAAATGCATGAAAATGCCAGTGTCAGTACTCTAATGAACAAAAACAATGTTTGTGTATGTGTGTGATACCTCACCTGCCACCTTGGTGCGGACCTGCATGCTCTCCAGTAGGCCTGCAAGGGGTTCCAGGTATTCTGCTGCCCGGCCAGCCTCCACCTCCGCTAGCTTACTGTTCACCTGGCTCACACGCTCACGGTACAACCTGACACACACACACACACACACACACACACACACACACACAGTCTCTCTCTCATCCAGACAGAGACGGGCGGACAGATAAACAGGTGGCTGGGTAAAACAGACAGTCTTACTGGTCTTTGAGGTCAGTGAATTGTTTCTCCAGGTTGGACATCTCATCTAGACATTCCATCCTCCTCCTCTCACAATCCTCCTCATCCATTTCTGGAAGGAAGGAAAACAAACAAAAAAAAATCACACATACACCAAGGATGAGTATTACAAGGATGAGTATTACAAGGATGAGTATTACAAGGATGGGTATTACAATGTCACAGTTTGGAGGTAATCAGCTCAAGAGCTGAGTTGGGGGCCGTTCTGCATAGTAATCGAGGTAGGGTGTATCTCAGTACTCAGGACCCACTTCCATGTCCTCCTTTTGCTCTTTGTTATACTGTATAATATATGTTTTTACTTTCACCTACGGTTATACAGCAATATTTGTGACATCTCTCTTAGTCATCCCCACGTTGTACAGAGAACATTGTTCCCCCCCGACTTCTCAGTAGGCTCTGAGTATACTTTTACAAATCTTTTTTTTACATTTTTACCTAGCAGTCATAACTATGTGTGCTTTTCCACTTATTTGCTTATACTGTCTGCTGTGACAGCGTAACCTCCGCACAGAGATAAATAAAGTTCATCCGCTCTTATCTGCTCTTACCAGAGCTGTCTCCATCTTCAGAGACTGAGGAGGTGTCAGAGTCCTCCTCCTCAGAGCTGGAGGCCTCTTGCTCCTGCTCCTCCACCTCCATCTCCTCTGCCATGCTCTCCTTCTTCTCCCGGTCGCGGTGCACCGGCATGACAGCTAGCTGGCTGCAGACTGTGGAGGTGTACATCATTAACACAGAGGTCAAGCTCCTTTGCATTACCCACTGCAGAAACATATACATCCTTCCCTTCCACCCATTACTGAACGCCAAATCTTGTCCCTGGCTTGACTCTGTGGTGGTGTGCGATTAAACCACAGAGGTGAGGCTCCTTTTGGTCATTTTCCTAAGGGGGGAATGAAAGTCGACAGGAATCACAGGCCCTAGAAATGTTTGTAGTTCTGCTTGAACCTTGGAAGTGCCTGACTGTGCTTGTCAGAACTCAAATGGAGTGAATACTACTTGAAGCGTTATCGCGTTATTATTATGCATGCGAGTATTTTAGTCTTACAAATGCCTATACAGGGATATTAAACCCGTAGACCTGTTTCCAGTCTTGTATATTGAATACCAATAGACAGAGAAAACTATCGTAAAGACCTAGCTTGCATCATCACCAAGTTTCCCCACCTCTGTATTTTCATGAATGCAGTATTGTCATTTATATAATTCGTTCTCATCAACCTACTATCATCATTGCTTCTTTCTCCATTTCTGGGGGCCAGCTGTTCAGAGAAAAGCTTGTGTTAACAGTAGCATACTCCTATCAATTACATTTTCTTTTCTTGCACTGCCATAGTCTTTAACCAATCAGATAAAAAAAAAGTCAGAATGCAGTGCCTTCTAGTTGACCTGATGAATTCATACCATGTAGGAATAATTGGCAGAACAACTTGCTAGGTCAGAGTAAACACTTGTGACAGTTCACATGACCAAACTTGTTTGAACAAGTCTGAATTACAAGATGGGTGTTTCCCGTGGATGGCTTCATACTCATGATAATTATTCCATGGTTTTTCCACACATAACAATAACTATCATTTTAGGATTATAGTGTGTGTGTGTGTGTATGTTTCCAGTTGAACAAGTTAACACAAGCACCTGTGTATTATATTTCACCTTTAACTTTTTATTTTAAATAAGTGCTATATTGCAATAGCAAGAAAATCAAGATAGAGAGTGCTAAATATGGATAATTTGAAGTGAAGATCTGAAGCCGAAGGTGATTGTTGGTGTTGGGTTAGTGCATCAAAACAGAAAACAAATCTAACTTTAACAACATTATGTTTTTACCCTGTACATTGAACAAGCCAATGGATTAAAGGCTTTTTAACTTTAGTCATTACGAGTGCCTTGGATTTGTTTTCCTTTTTAAATGTTATTCCTTTGGTGCAGAATTCTCCAAGTTGTTTTGTAAAGAGATTTGGAGTCCATTAGTAATCAAATGTTTATATAACAGGGGAGGTTGGGGGTGTCCCAATTATAAATTATAATTATACAGCTATTGACATTTGTTTGTGTGGAAAGTAACTTGGGGAAACGTTTTAAAATATACAGAAAAAAACTGCATACAAACACAAAATTCGTTACTCTCATTGGGTTGTGCAGGGTAATTATAGATGGAAGAACTATAGTGTCAGTCTAAATATAAACATAACTAGAAAGGCGCTCAGATAGATGCTACACCCGCTCTGCCTGGGTCCAAAAAGGCGATCAGCAATGCATCCCACTGAAAACGATACAGCACATCACACACACTGATTGAAGAAATTGATGAGTTATCGCGGTAACAGTCAGACAGACGCGCTGAACAAGGAGAAAACAATACCTCCGTTATGCGCATGCGCGGATGTAATAATGATGTCCATATATTTTCTGTGTATTTCACCTTCCACGCTTAACATTTAGAAGAAAATACTACTAGCATAAATGTCTAAAACATGTCTTTCTTTGACATTTTTTTTTTCAAATGTTTTGTTTGCATTTCTTTAATTTGGGGTTTCCCCCCTTTTGTTGTTGGACTTCATTTGATTACTTGAGATAATGTTTTTAAGACGTATGTTTTCCAAGGCATGCGATTTTAAATGTATTATAGCTCAAAACTACACACTGCGGTTTTTGTTCATAGGCGAAACAAATAAACAAAATAAATACTGCAACACGACAAGCTAACATCTTAGCCAGCTAGTTTAGTTAACTAGCTCTGCACAATCTGTTGGAAATCAGATGTGTTAGGCATCTTAATGACTAGATCACAACTCACAAGTGTATATGATGGTGTCCGGGGTTGCGAGGAGGATAATGTTAACCTTCTGTAGCTAAAATTAAATGATCTTAAAATGAATTCTTCATTAGGTTACAAAGCCACTCGTGCATCCAAGCTAAACTAAGAAAAAAAGCTAAAAACAAATCTCGACGGAGCACTCTCGGTTGTTTTGGGAACTGTAGTTTTCTATTCAGTAAATTTCAACATAATCAAACTCATTAAAACAAGAGATACACTACGTTACCCAGAGTTCACGACTTCAGCTTGAAGAGTAGAATCCGAGCGATCACTCGAAATGTGTTGACCACAACCTTTTAAGATGAAAAGTATAAATAAATGTCAGTTGTGCTCTACTTCCGATGTAAATCAATATTAAATACTTTTAATAAAATGCCTGAAGATTATTTATTTTCTAATATGGTGACGTTTAATTTCTCTGGTATCCATTGTTTTGTTTTCCCTCCTCCCTCCTCCCTCCTCCGCCATGATGTTTTCTGATTGAGTAGCTGAGACAAAGAAGTTTACGTTTAAATGTCAAGATGGCTCAAACGCCTATGAAAACCCTTGTCCGCTATGGCGGAACTATAAATGGTGGAGTGTGGGGCGGGATATTGTGAGGCAGGAGGACTTTTTTAATATAAATGTCATGACGTAAAGTAGTACCAAAACAGCCTTGGAAGGTTCAGGTTGGTTTAAAACAGCAGATGGCGTGTTGAGCCATTTTCAACCCATGAAATGCCTATTTTTATAAATGTTGTGTCAATGTCGATATTAACACTAGCATTGACGTGTTTCATCACAGTACAGTCATATAATTTAGTTTACAGCTCAAAAAAAAGGTTTAAGTGTACAGTACCTCTTTAATTAATATTTATGTTAGTCATTTAGCAGGATAGGCATAGGTAATACGTACAACAGCCAATGTGTGCAAGAACCTCATGAAAATTAACTACTGATGCTGTACAGCACCATAATTAGGGTGACCAGATCCCAACAAACCAAATGTGGGACAAAGAGTGCGTTTGTGTGGGACAATGTTGGGCATGTTACCAATGCTGAGAGGTAGTCTAAAATTGGGATATAATGTATATCTATTTAGACTTGCTTATATATATACAAATTGCGAGTCAAGTCCCCGTTGGGCGGAGCGTCGGCAGCAAAGACGGTGACAGGTTAACCTGCACTTGACCCACGTGTGCGCAGTTTGATTGACATCAAACACAGCCAATGATGACAGCCTTCCCTGCTTTCTTCACAGCCATCGGATAAAAGCCAGATTTTAGAAAAGCGTCTGTCCTGTGCTTTGACTTTTGAAAACTAGAGCCAATCAAAATGCACATCGGGACATCACCTCAATATGTGGGACACAGGACAATGGATAAAAATGCTGTATAGTCCCGCAAGCGGGACACCTGGTCACCCTAACCATAATACGCATGTGTGAAAAATAACATCTGCTAAACAAAAGTATTATTTATTACTAATGTAAGACAGAATGAGTAGGATTTGTTGCTTGCGGTTTGTACCCACAGCCCAAAGGTTGACGCCCAGAAACGTCCCGAACACAGCAAAATAAGAAAATACAGGCAGAGGGCAGGTTCTCTGCAGATGCAGACACCGCCACACACTTCTAGCGGGTCATAAGTGATGATTGAGAGGAATTATTTTGTTTCTATGCACTGTGTTTTTAAAAAAATAAATAAAAAGCCTACTCATTCTGCCTTTAAAGACGTGTCTAGGTCTTATATAATCATTACCTTGTTAAGACCTTAAACATTACACTGTTTGGCTAAGTCATACGGCTTTATCACTCTCATTGATTCCCAGTCAAAAAAAACAAGCTGTCTAGTCCGTTTAACGGGATTTTAATAGAAGACGGAAGTAGCCGGAAGACGACTCTCTCGCTTCACTCGTCTTCTTTCTGGCCGAGCTAGCCGCGGCTAACTAGTCAGGTTAGCCTGCTTGGTCGCTGTGTTTGGAAGGGAGGTGCAATGGATGGATGCTTTGCGCCGCTACGTTTTACATAACACTTCTCTTTAAACAGAAATGCACCTTCCTCGCCAAACATTTACCCGTTAATGTACACATCGTTGTTCCCCAGGGCTGCCCGGTGCGCAGCGCAACGTCGTTTAGTTTAAATGATACAACGGACTAGTTCTTTGGTTCCGGCTGAAGATTAAAACGCTTTTAGCTGAGAGAGGCTAGTTCAGAGCTAGCTCCTCCTCGCCTCTTGTCTACCGTCGGATTCCCGTGTCTCCTGCTTTAGGAATGTTCTCCAAAAAGCCTCATGGGGACGTCAAAAAATCAACACAGAAAGTGTTGGACCCGAAAAAGGACGTGCTGACCAGGCTCAAACATCTGAGGATAGTCATAGGTAAGTTTAGTTTAGTGAGTCCCAGCTACGTTAGAGGCAGCTTTGTTGTGAGTGAAGCAGTGTGTGTGTGTAACGTTAAGGGCCAGATGATGCTACAATGCTGTGGGGATGCAGTTGTGATTTATCTGGAGGCCTGTGTGTGTGCTTGAATGTGTGTGTGTGTGTGTGTGTGTGTGTGTGTGTGTGCGCGTGCGCGTGTGTGTGTGTGTGGTTGGGCAGAGAAAGCTAGGATGAAGATTTTGGCAACCCAACGCCAATTACAGTGTTTTGAATGTGTGGGAGAAAAGGGAGGATGACAGACAGCGTGATAGGACAGTTGCGTGTGTATGCGAGTGATAGAGAGACATTACACGTTCACTCACACACACCCTCTCTCACACTCGCTGACACGCACACACCCACAATGACCAGAAAGGGAAACGGCTTCTGCTAGTTCCTCTCTATGTCCAGTACAGTAGCCCGACTTCCTGTTGCTATTGTGAAGGATAGACAGAGAGAGAGAGAGAATTTACAGACAGGAGAGGGTGTGCCTCCTCTGTCTACTCCATGGGGAATGTGAGGCCTTGATAATAATCTCTCATACACAAACTCAGTCACATTGTTTATATAGGAATAATAAGACCACATAGGGTACACAGCTTCAAGATCGTGGAACATAGCCAACAATATAAAGCAATGCATATGAGCAATATAAACTTGAGGAAAGTCAGGGAGTTTGTGTAATGGTTAGCAGTTGGACTAAAAAATGACGGTCAATTTTGTCAGCAATGTTGCCCATCTTGAAATTAGGTGAAAGTACTGCTGATGTACCGTGGCCTTGATGGAAATTCATTGGGCCTATTACCTTATCACTAAAGAAGACCTTTTACTGAAACAATTTACAGCAACCCTTTGCTGTCTTGTCTGTCACAAAACAGTTAGTTAGTAACTCTTTGTCACATATAGGTTAATCCAACAGCCGAAGTACTGTCCAAAGTGGCCTGTGTGCCAATTTTTTTATTTGCCTCTTAAATGGTCTCCATTGTAATATGTTATTGCATATCAGATCTATTTTGATGCTGGCTGGTTAAATATTAAGTGTGTGTTTCTCTACTCCATGGTGATTCAACAAGGAGTTGTTACTGAATGGATTTGATCAGGCTATGGGGGAAAACCCTTGCTGGGCCTTTTTTGCCCTGTAGTCGAAACCAGGAAAATTAGGAAGGATTGGCTCCTTTTCGCCATATAACATGCTAACTCTGGCTAACCTTGGTCGGCCTTATAGTAGGGACAGGGCAAATGAGTAAACCTGGGCTAGCCCTGTTTTGTCCCAGTGTGAAGCAGGCCGTTGACTAGGCCATGGCTAGCACTAGGTCTGTAGTGGAACTAGGTGAATGTGGCCACAGGTTTTCTCAGGGTTATATATAACACTGTCCTACTGTTTCAGGACAGAATGTGGTATTTGGGATGTAAAGAGAGGGTTTTTACTGGCCATTTCATATCATAGTTCCAAAGCCTTTCCAAGTCCCTAGAAAGGGTAGAGTAAAATACTATGGGCTTGTAGGCTACCAAACATTGGCAAAAGCAATAGCCTGTAAAGTCTCTTATGTATGATGGGGAAAAATTATTTATAAAATGTCAGCCCCCGGAGAGAAAGATAGAGAAACCACTGAGCTAGGCTACTACACCTTACAAGGGCAACTACTATGGCACAGAACACAGACAGCCTCTCTCTCTCTGTGTGTGTGTGTGTGTGTCTGGCAAAGTTCAGCCTTCGGTCTTCATATAAACAAACCCAGAGACAGAGACGCTATCACCAGAAACTGTCTGTCTGTGTGTGTGCATACTTGAGTGCATCTATGCGCAGCCTCAGATTGTCCCACATGCTTACATGTTTTAGTCTATTTTAGCCTAAGTGTGTGTGTGTGTGTGTTTATCTCGGGCTAGTCAATATGTCTCCTTCCTAATGACAGCCAGTGTTCATTCAGACCAGAACACAAAAAGGTAAACTTCCCTTGGTCTAAAACAAAATGTTAGAGTGCTGGTGTGGATCCATATTGGGCTGTATTTTTATTTTATGGAGGGTCCCTAGATGTCAAGTGTGTGTTTTAGAGAGTTCCCAGGGCAAGATTAAATATTCCAAGTTTGCTTTCTGGACTGAAAAGGTTAAGGAACCCCTTATGTATAACAACAAAAAAGTTTATTTGTTGGGTTCCCAGTTTTTGGAATATCATGGAATTTTGAGAGTACTTCCGGAAAGGGAAAGTCAGGGAATTTTATAATTTTGTTGGTAAGATCATAGAACATAAGATAATTTTTTATTTCATTTTCTTCAGCTTTTTTCTCATTGTTTTTTTTGTTTGTTACATTGTCACTGACACACAAGTCATCTATAGCCTAACCATCAAAGAATTGTCTTTAAATGATCAGGCAATTAATTGAAAGAACCTCTTAATCCAACACGTAGCATCTTCACAGAAAGTTAATTTGAGTCTTTAGATAGCAAGTTGTTAGAGTTGCTTAATGTGCCCACGTCTTATTAGCCAAGGCAGCTGTCCTCCTCCTGTCTGTTTTACTGTGAAGGGGACACTTTGTTGTGTAAAAATATGGTGTCCTTCTGGGGATTTGTGCATATAGTATATGTGTGTGTTTTAATTCCCTGCTCCCTACACACTTTGTGGCTTGTTTTTCTCTGTTTTCCTCATCAACCTTCTCTCTTTGTCTCTTTGTCTCTCTCTCTCTCTCTCTCTCTCTCTCTCTCTCTCTCTGCCCCCCCCTCTCTCTCTCTCTAGAGAACGCAGAATCATCTGAGCTGAAGCAGTTCTTTGATCTGAACTACTCCCACATCTACTATGTCTTCTTTGAGAACTTTGTCACCATTGAGGTCAGCCTCAAACAGAAAGGTAAGCTCTCATTGGCCAGCAACGTCAGGCACAAAACAATACAGTGAGCTCTGATTGGTCAGGGCTAAAACAGAACTGCTGGGTATAAATCATAATAAACTTAAATTCAAAGAAATGACATGAAACCCTCCTCAAGCCAGTCTGTTTATGTTTCAGGTCATAAATCTCAGAGGGAGGAGCTGGACTCGATCCTCTTCATCTTCGAGGTACAAAAAACAATTATAATAAATATGGGCATCAAGTAACACTATAGAAGAAAATGCTGCTTTCATTTTTGCCATTTTGTGCCTTGGAATTAAGTAAACAAAATGCATATGAGGGGGGATACAAAATGGCAGCAGATAGGAACACTGACATCACTTGAAACCAAACTCTTTGGGATTTCAGGGGCTGTAAGTCTTTCTAGGTGGTCCTGGTCAGTACCATAGCACTGGCTGGCATTGACCTCAGATTCAGTCCACTGACATTTACAAACACTCAGCACTGGGTGGTGGTTTTGAATAGCTGGGATAAGATAGCTGTGTGTGTGTGTGTGTGTGTGTGTGTGCGCGCGCGCGCTGTGGCTGTGCATGTGTGTGTGTGTGTGTGTGTGTGCACATGCGTGAATTTGTATGTTGTTGATCCAAGTGTGTCCCTACACCCTGCTCACACAGCTGAACAGTAACAACCCATAACAGAGCTTTGTATGCAGTATGCTTTGTTTAAGGTTATGTTTTTAGCAAGGTATATCTTGTATCTTGTATATGTCAAGAAGGCCAAATGCTTGTTCCACTCTTAATAGGGCTGGGCGCCAACGTATATATATCTCAGACTATATATCAGAGTTATATATATTTGACAAGATTTGGTGATTCCAATGCAAATTACACAGCAATGTCTTTCTAAGGTCTGTTTGGTAATTGTGCAGCTTTGACTGAAAAAGTGCAATTCCATCATCAATTCAAACTTTCCATGACTACTGCAATGTACAATGTATTGTATTTAAAATGTGTGTGTATATATTGAAATGTGTGTGTATATCTAAAAAAAACATATGTATATATATATATATATATATATATATATAATATATATAAAAAGAAAATTAGACAAAACACGCACACGCATATATATGTGTGTGTATGGTTTGTTACTGTATGTGTGTGCGTGTGGTGCGTTTTGTCTAATTTTAAAAAAATGTTTTCCCAGAAAATCCTCCAGCTCCTACCAGAGAGAATTCAGAGTCGATGGCAGTTCCACAGCATTGGTAACACGCGCACACACACAAACACACACAGATCACGCACAGTCACATAAAAGTACAAGGATACACCCACCCTCTGGGACACGCTAATCTCCACCTCATACCTGCATGTAGCTGATTACATGGTGTTAGTCAGAGAATGATGCCTTGTTAGATCAGGTTAGGCCAGTTTCAGGCCATGCACGTGGAAGAGCATTTCGTCTAATAGCAGAGAAGTGCTAGGGCTGGCTAACACTGTTGGCGCCCACAGAACACTGTCCACAGTTAAGGTACATGCTTATTTGTAATGAGATATTAGTTTGCCTGAGCACATCCCTGCATCGTTTCAAAGGGTAAATCTGGGTTGCTGTGAGAATCCTCTCATGTGATGCATGGAAAGAACCTGGCTTACCTGTACATGTAGGCACAGTGTATTACACTTCCAAATGACCCGACATGTTTTGTGTTCTCTCTCAGGGCTGATCCTCAAGAAGCTGCTACACACTGGGAACTCTCTGAAGGTACTGCTCTGATTGGTCTTTCATGCTGCTTCAGACTGTCAATCATCGCCCCTAGGTCCCATCACTTCCCTGCCTCCCGTGTGGATGTTCATTCAATTAGAATAGCTGGTAAAAAAAACACAGTGTTCGTTATGTTTCTCTCCTCTCCTCTCCTCTCCAGATCCGTCGTGAGGGTGTGCGGTTGTTCTTGCTGTGGATGCAGGCGCTGCAGAGCAACGCTGAGCGCGAGCAGCTCTGCATGTTTGCCTGTCTGATCCCCGGCTTCCCCGCTCCGCTGTGCCACGGCACACCACGCACCCTGGACACCCTCATCAACCCACCGCTGAGTTTAGCAGAGAGTCAGTAACACACACACACACACACACACACACACACACACACACACACACACACACACACACACACACAAGCATGCAGCAGATGAGTCACCAATTAACAACGAGAGGGGAAGGGGATTGAGAACTTCATAGCGATACACAGTTACAGTTTCTGGTTATATATTTGGTCCTGCGTCCTTATCCCACCCCGAGTCCGGCCTAGTTCCCCTCCTCCCCGTGTTCCCTCTCTCCAAGCCAATGTGCTGCTGTCACTGTCACGGAACCACTGAGCTAATGGCAGAAAATCATCCGCTAATGCAGATCAGATGTTCTGAGTGACAGTACGGCGCAGCCAGAGAGAGAGAGGCATGATGGATGACATGGACCTCCATCAAGCCTCTCAGTCGGTCGATCAATCAGTCACTTCCTGATGCGCAGTCCTGTCGGGAGTTCCAACCTGGAGTGCTCATGCATGTGGAACACGTACAAGTGGATCAAATGTTCCTTCTGTCTGATTTGTCTCTTCTGCCCCACCAACCCCTCCTGTCCACCCTCCCTCCCTCCATCTCAGACACGTCGACTCCTCCTAACCCCAGTTCTTCCTCCTTCCCCCGCCAGCAGTCTATCCTCTCCACTCCTCTTCTCTCCACTCCTCTCT
>OMKK01009951.1:14866-26912 GCA_900302305.1 Polymixia japonica | reverse complement strand
ATACAGGCAATAATAGCTGATCAGAGCTAACACGATCGTTTCTATGGTTACAGCACGCGGGACGCGGCGGTACGGTGTGCCAGGTGTTCCATTCACATGAGAAGCGGAGCGGGGCAGCACGGGCACACAAGCGGAGATCGCCCCCCGTCTACACAGCCCTTAACAAGGAAGCAGGGGAAACCAGGGGGAGCATCTAAATGAATAAGTTTGCATCAATAGCTGCTTGGTGCACTTCCTTCAACTGCTGCCGAAGCTTTGGAAAGTCTCATCTGCCAGCTCGAGTGTAAAGTAAAAGCCATTACATCACTACTATAAAAGCCATGGTAATTGTCAAGTGAAGTACAGTATTCTATCAGCTGTGTGCCAGTTGATTCAAACTCAGATGATCCAAATGCGAAAACAAAATGGTTACTGTTTTTGATGGAAAAATTAAATACTGAATAAATGGCAACACATGCCTGACACTGGAAAAAAAAATCTGCTACTGTTAGCCAGCTCTTTATGTTGTAAAATGGAATATAGTGAGATCACTGACTAAAACATCCAAGTTAATGAGAGCAGCAGTGAATTAGTAAGCACACAGGGGGTTACATACCAGTTGCTGAAAGCTTTCTTTCCATGGGTTTGGCTGTTCATACTCCTCTGGGTTAATCTGGAAAAACTTTCCTGTCTCAGGGTGCATCATGGGCCGTGTGTACTCAAAAACCTCCATGTATAACCTCTTCCTGTAATGTAAGACACAGAACCTGTGAGACACTCCAAATCCTAACTAGCAGGATCCCTGTTTTTGCACAGTATAGAACTAACTTTTTTCTGGGCTGTTTTCAGTACAAAGACTGAATGATGGAAAATCAAATGTATCTATGATGATGACTAACAGCTAGAGTCCATAGAGTTTTTCAAGCTCAAAGACATTTTGGTCACTTCAAAAAAAAAAAATGTAGCTGTTGCAACAATTAAACACACAAGGGCACCAAGAATGTCACAGATATAAGGTGCATTGGGTTACTGTAGAGGTAGAGAAGTTACAGCGGTGATAAAATACAATTTATAAAACGGATAGTTCCGGTCCTTGATTATGATTACGGTCCTTGCGTTCGGCGCCGTTGTAAAATACTCTATAAACACACACCTATGAGAGCATTACAATCTCAACATGCTTTCCACCGCGTCTGTGCGTTGGCAACCATTCTGCTAAACGCTGCTGAAAAACTACGCAGGGACTTCGAGCACCTGTACGAGCCGTAAACGTGTGCGGAACGAGGGGACTCACCAGAGGATGGGGTCATTGGCCAGCTCGCTGAAGCGCTTGCACACGCATGCGGCGCGGCACAGGTCCTGCTCCAGCAGGTAGGAGAAGATCTTCAGCACCACCTCGTCTGGAAGCTTCTCCTGGAGGTACTGCTCTGCCGGAGCTGCTGAGAAGGCCAAGATGTAACCGTGGAACTTAGAATAAAAATGACTGAAATGAATGATGTTTATATCAAGTCTTTTTGATGTTGGCCATGCCTGGCCTGTGTGTTTTTTGAGTTTTTGTGAAAATTCAATGAATATATGGTAGGGGAAAATATATGTATTGCCAAATATTACACATAAAAATTATGACATATGTGACAACTATTTCTCAGTAAATGATGTGGTGCGTGCAGTGTAGACGTGTATAACAGTCCTTGAAGAACTGCACTTATACAGGTCAAAAGCACACCGCCACCATCAATAAATCCTTACATTTATTTATCAAACCAAACTGATCTGATTACGAAAGCTGCTCTGCCAGTAACAGGCCATGTTAAGGGGAATGCCACGGAATTTCAGTTTAATAATGTTTAACTCCTTTGTCTTAGGAAAGCGTGGTCTGTGTTCGTGAACGTTCTCTCCTGTCTCCTATAGCCAGAAACAAGAGAGACGGATATGTACCGCCCCTTAACCTGTGAAGCCACACGAAAAAACAAAGCTCCAAAGACAATGAACATAAGAGGATGGGAAGGGTGACTGGCAGTGTACATTATGACTTTGTGGGCCTCAAGGTGCATTTTCTGGTTTGAAAAAACTAGTACTACATAATATGAAGCTTCCTTGGATGTTAAATGTCAAGACAAAAATTGCGTGATTCCACGAAAGCAGTATCCCGTTCACTGTCAATGGAGAAGCTCCAGGCTCCAGGTATGATATGACAGCTTTGAGTCTCAGTTCTACAGTTTCCATCTTAGGAGGGACGTTTTCCATGTTTACAAACAGTAATAACATGTAAATGAATGAACTCGAATTGCCTTTTAAGATTACTTATGATGACATATGACATTTACCATTGGTCTTTATGAATACCTACACTACAGATTAAATTCAGCAACATTTTGGAATCCAAATCTGTTCAATGTGGAATATAACTCAAAATCAGCCTGTTTACATTACTTACTCCCAGTGACTGTATTGTACACATTGTAATAAGTCACATGTGGGCACACCATTCATTTATCACTGCAGCATTAAAATGAAAGGAAAAGTACACATGACCAAGACAGCTGCCCATAGAAGTATGGTAGATATAAAGGACTCTTCCTGCTGCATTATGGTAATCTCATTTGGTGCAGTTTAATTGGAGAGTTGAGTCAGAATGTTCAACACAACTGGACCTGGAATGTCAAACCAAATGATGCTTATGTGACTGTATCTCATTAGCTTTGCAAGTCTTGTGCACTGCATCAACGCATAAATCATTCCAATTTTGTGTGCCTACCCGTTCTTCAATGCACACAACATATTGCACGGATACACTAGTGATACAATTGATCCTTGTGAAAAAAGATTCATCGGGCCACATCTCAAGCGACTGCTGTTAAAAAAAACGTGTTCCTTAATTACCTGGCAAATCTTGACACTTTCCTGAAACTCTGGGACGTTTAGCCCGATGCCCAAAGTTGTCTGTTGTGGAAGTGGAAGCCCCCTGTAGAATAAGAATGTTGTTTATTAAAAAAAAAAAAGTCTTCAATCTTTAAGCCAAAGTTAAATCTACTACACAGGCCAATTGTTTACAGACTGTGTTTCATTAAAATTAATCTTCATCTTTGGGGTATGCATGCTATCTTTGAATGGCGCCTGTTAGGTGTCAAAACAATTCTGCACATTTTGTTGGTGTCTATTAGGTGATGACTTAGTCAAACATACCTCCATGTTTGTCTTTGTCGGACACACTGTTCTCTTGGGTAATAGAGACTTTCTTCTAAGTTGGTACGGACTATTCTGTGCTCCTGGACCGGATTCTTCTGCGACCATATCTGCAGGAACGTCCTCATCTGTAAAAGGGGGAAGAGAAAGCATTAGTAACTTTAGATGCTGTTCACAAAAGCAAATCAAATACATACTTGAGGAGCAGAACATGTGTTTTTAATATTTTGCAAGCAATATATCTGTTTTCTCTTTAAGAAACTTTGCTTATGGTGTAGAGCTTGAAGTCCACTAATTAGAGAGTCCGCCTCCATTCAGGGATTCTTGAGTCATCATTAAAGATAGTATTTGCTCACTTGCGCTGGGTTGTATACAATTCAATACAAATACAAATATATAGATATAATATGTAATGTATGCAGGGTTTCCCACTAATATGATTTTTGTGGTGGCTCATCACAGTATAAAAACAGCCACTACAAGTTGAAAATTAAACCACAATTTAAAATGGGCAAATTCCTGTTATTTCTGTGTGGTCATGTACTGGCAAAAATAACTTCGAAGAGTCGCACTGGCTACATAACACTCCTTTCCCATGCTGCAATCGCCCTTGAACACAATGCGCGCACGCACTGCTGGACAGAGACGTCAGGTGAAGCAGAGTGACAAGTGAAAACAACACATCGAAGCCGGTGAACAGCCTTGTGCCCTTTTTTCACTCCTTGCCCAAAATCTACTCTTCTTCATGTGAATGCGTGTAAACTCTACACTCCACGCTGTATGTTGTGATTCATGATCTCCGCTTCTCAGTCTGTGGGGAATTTAAAGGTGCCATCTGTAATATGTTAAAATCAAATCAAGTTGAATTACCACATTGTATTGTAAAATATAATATAATGGTGACTGTCTAAAAGCTTCCCCTCTCTCTGTTTTGATTGTGCCTCAGTGGTGCCGTTTCCCTCTACTTTCTGGTCTTTGTTTTGCTTTGATGGCCCGTCAAACAGATCCACCCCTCAAACAAGCAGTGCTTGTCTTGATTTGTTAGTGTATTTCACCTCACTAACACTAGAGGTCAGTAATGTCTTAATTTCTTACAGATAGCACCTTTAACTGTTTCACTGTTTACAATGTGTATGAAACACTAGTTATTTTTCCCATGCTTTACTACAATGACCTATGTGATCAAATGCACGTGTTGTGTTACGTGTTGTGTACTCTATGAAGAGTAGATTATCGGCAAAAGTATCCAGATTACTAACATGTGTAGCTTATTTACAAAACATTGCAAGATGCTGTAAACATTGCTGTCTGTAGATCCTGATGTTGGGCGAGTTTATAAACATAAATTTGTCAGTAAAATACTGCTATACTATACCAACAGTTTTACAGAAGCAATTCACAATACAGAATTTAACGCCACACCATGAAACCCCAGGACAAACAACAATGCAATTTTCTTAATTACCTGCTTTGCACTTTACAATTTTTCCAGATCCTATCAAGAGGAGGATTCAATCAGCATCACAGAAAAAAATCAAACCAAAAATCTATGAAGACATAGGTCAATTTATGCAGCCTATTCTCAATGGCATGATGAGTTGATAGCTACCCCTGATGGGAGATGCAAACGCTGCTTGTTGCTCTGGTTGCAAGGATGACTCCCAGGCTACTAGACCAGTAACCACTACAAACACTGCATGTATGACCAACTTGCCAAGCTAAAGCAATCTCTACAGATGCACTCTGAAAACAACAGAGCTCCTTTAACCCTTGTATGTTGATACATGATAAAGGATCAGAGGCAAAACTCAACCGAGCAGCATGACTACATAGACCACTGGATATGAAATTAGCTAGGTTTGTTAAGATCCTTGCTTGGACAGGTAGTGTTCCAAGGGGAGACCAGTGGGAAGGAGCTGTATTATTAACTTATCTGAAAGCAAAAGACCCATGCTAACGTTGCATTGTTTGCGAGCCACACTAGTCAAAATTAGCTTGCCATACAGTAGCTAACGTTAATCATTGGGTGAACAGAGATGGGAGGAGCATTGCAAAAATCTAAGAAAGCAATTCTTAAAAAAACTAAAACACCAAGCTTATACTACTTAGCTAGTTTACTGTTAGACATGCTACTATGTTAACCATCGCTCACATATTAAAATTAAACGCTGCCGTCTGTCTTCATTCTGATGTTATGATGTAAGTTAGCCACGATTCGTCCAGTAGCTGATAACGTTCAGACATAGCTGACTATCCCCATAAGTAACCGGGTCTCTAATAAACAACTACCGAATTGCTAGGTAACCTAGGATTTTAGAACATTACTGACTGATGTTTACATTTTAAAAGCAACACACAGTTGCTAATGTTAATTAGGGCCAAGCCACCCAGTATTGTCCTCTGCTCTACCACAATCTGAGATGTGGAAACAATCTCACAATCGTAGTTAGCAGGCGATCTATCCACATAGATAATACCGGTTCAAATGTCCTTTTACGTTAAAAGGCTATGAAGGCTAACGTTAAAGCTCAGATACAGTGCTAGCCAAACAGCTATTAAACACCAGACGTTAGCTAGGTTGAGATAGCATGCTAAGACAGCTAGCAAACCCACTTTACGTAGCTAACCTTATCCTTCATCGTATTATGTCATAAATGTTATAAGCCAACCGTTGACCGGTCGTTTTCGTGACTAGAGTACGGTAGCAAACCAACCAGCTACTCCTGAGCAATAACACACTATAAGGCGAGCAGAGGAAGGGCTGAGTCCGGTCAAAAAGCAAGTGGAACAAAGCGCGGCCTGGGAGCTCCGTACAGCCTCGGTGTTTCCTGAATGTGCAGCCATCACGTAATACCGCTGCTCGCCAACCGCTATCCACACACGCAACCGTTATCGTTATGCATGTGCCGTATTCATGAAATACACCGCAACGCTAGGCGGGCAACGAGAAACTTTAATGCATTATGCGTTGGACGTAGATCTGAACCCCAATGTCAGTTGTCTTACGTGCAATCCGACTACTAATGCTAATGCTAACGCTGGGCTAGCTAACGTTACCTCTTTCCTGGTTGTTCCTTTCCGGCTGCACCGGGCGCGGCCTCGACACTCGCCTGGGTCTTCTGCTACTTGCTCTGACGGAGTTCATTTGGGGTGTTATTAATCGTGGAAAAAAAATCCGAACCCTTCACAGCAGTAGAGGCGAAGTTATGTACATTATCTAGTATGCTTTTTTCTTGAACATTGCGCAACCGCCGCCGTTCCCGTGACTCGAGGGGGGAAAGAAAAAAAACAACAAATATGTTTTCCTAGCCGCTGCGCCTGTTTCGTTTAGCCCCGTTCTGCTGTTGCAGGAGGAGCCATAACAGACGAGCACAGTCCGTCGGGCCACAACTACAGCAGAAAGAGTACAAGCGAAGCGAGATAAGTCACTTCCCGCTACTTTCACATTCTCTTAAAATTCCGTCAAGCAGACTAGACGGGCTTCTTTTTGACTGGGAGTCAATGACGGTGTCTCACATTCGGGCCAATATCTTTTTTCTACGAAGGGCTTATTTGATTTAGCAAAATAGCGTAATAATGTGTAAGGTCTTAGCGCGCTACTCACGGCAGAATGAGACATAGACACATCTTTAAATTAGTAACAAACACTTTTGTTTAGCCGGCGTTCCTTTTCGCACATGCGTAGTATGATGCTGTACTATTTTTAATGTATTTTCATGAGGTTCTTGCATAAAGTAGCTGCTGTACGTATTATCCGTGGCTAGCCTGCTAAATGACTAACATGAATATTCGTGAACATTTACATTTTAGACAGTTGTACGTATGTGTACGATGATAGTCCGACCTACATCCCTCCATGTTTGGTTCCGCCTTAGCGGACAATGGTTTCCGTAGACTGAATTGGGCGTGAACCATCTTGATATTTAATCAATAAAACTTTGACTACACCACATGGGAGGACCTTCCGTAGTCACGTCGCAGTTCCAAATAGAGAGGTGTTCACGGCTCCTTCACATTGTCAGTCTGAGCGTCAGCATCAGTGATTGCCAACCTATTTATCGTTTAACATTTCACGGATTATTTTTATTGGCTTTACCACAGAAACAATATATTTCAAGTGGGCATAGGCCAAATCATATAGTTCATTTTTTGCCATAGTATTTGATAGTATGATTTTGTAATCTCTTTACATTGGTATCGGATTACGTTTAACAGAAAAAAACGGATCAGCATTTTAACATCTTGTTAATAATCTAATTTTGGTTGACAACATTATAGATCATGAGTAGTCACTGGTGGTGTGTGTTGTAGCCATGTGCCATAGTCACCGAAACACGATATTCTTTATTTCAGTCGCCTTTGAGTCGTGGAGACACTTTGTGGAAATAAACATAACGTGTCACCTACAACAGTTTTTTCTTTACACATTAGTTTTTTTTT
Organism: Polymixia japonica; assembly: GCA_900302305.1. Lineage (NCBI taxonomy): Eukaryota > Metazoa > Chordata > Actinopteri > Polymixiiformes > Polymixiidae > Polymixia > Polymixia japonica. Next base: position 19,307 of record OMKK01009951.1, on the reverse strand, counting down.
ATTCAATTCACGCGTAGATCTGTCTAACAACGAGAATAGACAACTCACTGCTCCTTAATGAGAGGGGCATTTGCATTATCATGGTAGGCTACACAATACCTGCGGGACACATTGTGATGTTCAAGCATCATTGATTGATTGGATTTGGGACGTACTGTACTCTAGATTTAGATTAGATTAGATTTGATGCTTGCATATTGCTGTGGTTGACAATTAACTGGTTTTCCGCCTCGATTGATAGAGAGTAGCGAGTTAATCTACTGATTATATCAGAACTTTCGGTAGTTAAGACGTGGGGGGGGGGGCTCATCCACGCCTTGAGTGTGGCTTTGATGTGTGTGCGGTTGTTATGCAACACATGAAGTGAGTCGCGGTTAGATCTGCAGTAGGCTATTGTACTTGTGGGAGATTGTTTGTCTACGTAGTAGTGATGCAGGAGGGTCTCATCACAGCACTCTTGCTGTCGGAATTTGTTTTGTGTTTTTGAATAGTGCCTCACCTGTTCCGCCTTGTTATATTCACGCGTGTGTGTAGTGATTCACAATACCGAGCGCACAAACGGTGGAGTGCAGTGTTATTCGTGGAGTTTATCACTTGCTGCTTGTATTCTCAGTCAGCAGATCGAATAGAGGGAGTATATAATTAGCCTCACTGCGAGGGTGTGAAGAAGGACTTGTCTTTTTATGGTCTTTTGTAATTTATGTTATAATAAACCCTGGCACTTGTTTTCCAACTTCCGTCCTTAACCGTTACTTTTTTTTTTTTTTTTTAATCTTGTAAGTGTCAGCTCTTACATATGTAGCTAATTTAAATAATTAACTATTAACTACAAACTACATTTTTCTCGATGGAAGTAAGCCTCGTTTTTCTCTCTCCCAGCCACCCTAGGACTTGTACACACACAGAATCTTTGGATTTCTCCTCACTATGCTTTATAGATCTGTTTGTAAAAAAAATTACTACTGTTGCTGTTTACTACTATGCTATTTATTATAATTAAGAAATTGTTTTCTCTCTCTTGCACTACTCAGTGTCTGCACAAGTCTTAACTGCATCTCATCCTATCTAATATTACTCCCTACAAACACACTGCTGGACACTGATTATATCTTCCCTACCTGCACCCATACTGTATGCCACGCTGCCTGAAGGCACATACGGAACGCTACATTTATAATACAAAGTGCTATAATCTACTGTTTATCGTATGTCTAGCACTCTCCCTTTGCACTGTATGTGAGGTCCCGTTGTTTCTGTATCATTCTGTCAGTATGCACTATATTACTTTTAAGTTTTTATACTGCATGTCTGTGCAGTAGTGCCACCAAGACAACACGACAAATGAAAAGATTCTGATTCTGAAAAAAAGACTGAGCCGTTAGTCCTGGTATTGGACACACTGTAGCCATAGCAACAACCTGATGCATTAAACCTTATGGCTGTTACCGCTGGGCTGTAGGATGTCTGTGTGATTTACAGTAAAGTGAAAAGGATGTAATCTAGAAAGGCAGGTCTGTTACACATGCTTTGTCATGTGTACCTGCCTAACCCCTCTAACCTCTATACCCACCAAGTTTGTCCTATTTAGGGTCTCCCTCCGGGGGCATCTCTGTCAGAAGACTGTTAAAGGCCTTCCACGGCCTGGAGAGGAGCACCTGTACGTCTGAGAGTGTGATAACATCTCAGGATGAATGAAAAGTGAGCAAATGCGGCAGTAGGTAATTGTGCAACAGCCCAAGAGCCAAAGGAGGAGAGCAGAATGGCTGGTGGGGAACACTGCAGGGGAGAAAACAGAGAATTTTCTCACAGCTCACTTAGGGGCTCAGCCTGCTCACTGTTACAGACTTTAAATTTGACTGGGGTGATGTGGTCTGTTACGCTCACAAGCACAGAACTCAAGGTTTCAAGACTGGAGCCAGGCTAACCTTGAACAAAACCATAGGTCTGACTGAATAAATGACACCTGTAACGGCCAACCGCAAGTATACAATTTTGACTTGAGCTGTAAAAGAAAGTCCTCCACAGCATTTATTTCTAGGAGGTTCAGAATATAATTGATGGAGAAAAATACGTAAAATAACTGTTTTGATTTACATAGTATCTAATATTGCTAATGATATGATCTGTGGTCAGTTCTGGCTATTTATTATTATTATTTTTTACTGAGAGGCAAATTAATGACAACCTTGTGTCTCTGTGGCCCTCTGACTCTGAGATTGCTGTAACCCTAAAGTGCTGTAACCCTCAGTGACTGAGCTTCACTCATGTTTGTGTGACCTCAAGAAATTGTCTATTCTGGGATACTAAGTATACTCTTACTGTCACATGACGGAAAGAGGAGGAAACCCAACTGAAAAATCTATTCAAATATGTGTTTGTTAATTCTGAATTATTTTGTACATGCAGCTAGGCATGCTAACACTGTTGGGTTTGTCAATTAAAGAGGTAATGAAATATCTGAAAATTGGTTACAATTGCATAGTAGCCTAGATGTCCACTAGGTGTCTCCTCCCATCTATGTTTACCATCTACTGTAGGAAAAATGAACAATTGAGTTATGCTTAATTTAATTGTCTGAATGATGATCTATCTCTCTGTATGTTGAGCTTTAATCTTCACAGATGTTTTAATTGCAGTTTTAACAGCCGCTGTCATTTGTCATTCCTGTTTGTAAATATGCGCTGAGCATTCACTAGTAGCACCCACAGAACCAAAGGAAACTATCGTTTCCTTTTCAGGCCCTTAAACTCTGGCTTACTGAGCGTCATGCTAGTAATGTCAAACTGCCAATCACAGTGAAAAATAACAACAATCCCCATCTTTGTAACCCTGTAGTCAAAACAACCACAGTACTTTCAGTGGAGCTAAAACCATCATTATGTTTACACTGCTCAGCATTGTGATTATGAAAATGTTTGTAGGATACCGGTTTGCGTCTGTGTTGACAAAATTATTATGCATGATGCTCGCTTTGCTGGACTGAAGGGAATATTGATCACTGTCTAACAGTTCAAATACAGAGCTGCAAAAACACCCCTCTAATGCCTTTAGGTGGCAGTGTCATCGCAACTGATCAAATGGACCAAGGGTGTGAATGGGTTAGGATTCATAGCCTTGTTAATTGTTTGATAGTGGTATTAATATATTTCTCATGTGCATCTGTTTGCCTCCATAATGTATTGTTTATGTTTTGGAGCCCACCATCAACCCCAGACCCACCAGTAGGGCCATCTGTGCTTTGTGGCTCTCTGGTCATTAACCCATCTGTGAGTTTGTCTGTCTGTCTGTTGGGGTTAGTGGTCATTGACCTTACAAAGGGAGGAGTCAAAAGTCATTTACCGAGAGTGCTCTCTGGACATTGGAGTTTGAAACTGTATTGCACAAAACCTTTTGCCGTAATAGTTGGTGTTCCTCCGTGGGGGTCATGATTTGTATTGATAGAGTCCAAGAGAGTCAAATGGATCTGCTTTTGTCAATCACTCTTCTTTTGTAATCTGTCAGTTGCCAGGTTTACATGAACTCAGCCAATACAGTTATTATCTACATTCATACAGTTCACATTGAATAAGGCATCAATCTGTCTTCTGATGCTCAAATGGGCTCAATGATGCCAAGACCAGAAAGATCACTTTTTCACATAGACTTGCAAAATCTGCATTTAGGCACATGTTACCGCCTCAATGTTTTATGTTGGATCTTCAGACCAATTTCAAAAATATACTAAAATATATCACATTATCTGTGACTGAAACACAACGTCTTAACTGCCAAGATCTCTGCTGTGTTAAACACTAAGCTGTTAGCGATATGATAGTGAGGCACATGTGTTGGCTTGGTAACCAATCTAGTATCCAGTGGCAACAGAGGTCTATTGAGTACTGAGTGGCTCTGGATTGGCTGGTGTGCCCACCACTCTCCCATGTCACCAAGTCACAAAGGCACATCCACATAGCAGCATTGACTACTTGTAGGGTTTCTTAGTATTTGGTTTTCTTTTATTGTCAGTATTCTCTCTCTCTCTCTCTCTCTCTCTCTGTGTGTGTGTGTATGTGTGGGGTGGGTATTCTAGCTGCTAATCTTACAATTGCTCTTTGTGTTGAACAACTTACTGTACTGACCTGCAGGTGGTAGCACTCTCTCTCTCACACACACACACACACACACACACATATACACACACGCTGAAACACACACAGAAGCACACACATGCACACAAACATAACCAGGGTCTTTGTTAAAGTGCATAGCTCAAATAACCATCTTCCTCTACATAATATTCTCTTGTGAAAACATTACGTTTCGGGCATGTCTCCGTTCTTGGTCGTCATTGCTGTTGAGTCCTGACTATGTCTGAAGGCATCCACTGGGACAGGGGCAGACACAACAGGATAAGCATCTTTGTCTCGGAGCCCTGTCTGTCAGAGACAACCCCCCCCCCCCC
>OMKK01009951.1:3598-13688 GCA_900302305.1 Polymixia japonica | reverse complement strand
CAGAGAGAGATAGACCACCGGTCAGAATGAGCAAAACAGAGTGTGGCAGCAGCACGACAAAAAAAAGCGGAATAGAGGCAATCCCGCCTCACCTACCCATCCACCCCGGTTGCATAGGAACACGGGGGCCATGCCTACCCTACAGACACACTCCTCTCCTCTCTCCTCTGCCACGCTTCATTACCCAGTGCTCAGCCAGGCACAGAGAGGCAGTGCACGGGTTTCTCCACGCTACAGCCGTGCGCCCACTTATAGCCTCACAGGCTCCCCATGGACCCAGCCAGGGTATACGTCGGCCCTCAGGCACTGGGTCACACCAACTGGATTTTATGCCTAGTGCAGAGAACGCACTGAGATAGAACACGCTTAGAACATACTAAGAGTGTCTGTAAACACCAGGACCCTTGGTTTTACAGGTAAATAACGTCATTTTTGGAACATCGATTTTTAGGTATGTTCACTTATACAGGTGACTTATATAACTGATTACACATTTCTGCATTGTACCAAAAGCTTCATGCAAAACTCTTGGGACATCAGCATTCAATTTACTATTACTAATTAATTTATTACTGTGCGCTGGCTAATAATTTCTAATGCATCTGTACATACATAAGGAAAAACACAAATGTAAGTGCACACACACACACACACACACTGCTTGAGGAACAATAGCAAACCCTCAGACACGGCAGAGCCGACTATGGAGCTGATGGTGCCAGACAACGCTGCCAGGCACAAGACTACCATTGTCCCACAAGATAAAATGCATTTGTGACCAGGGCGAGGCAGGGTGGTCGAGATGCTGTGAAAAGATATGGGCGTGTGTGTGTGTAAGAACAAAGCGTTTGGTGTTGTTGTTTACAGTGAGGTAATCAGTCTAATCTTATAGAACCTCAGGACCCTGCATAATTAACAAAACATTTGAAATAGCATGGATAGGTAGGACATAACATGCCAGAGTGGGTTGTCTCTCTTATCCTCCTAGGCTTCAGAGTTAATTGACTTCCAAAAGTGTTCATTTGCCTGCAAGGAGCAGTCATTAAGAGTGAATAACAAAATTTAGCTGGGCAATAGAAAAGCGCAGGATCAATGGCTAATTCAATTGCCCCTGCATGTGGTGTGTTGTAAAGCAGGGCCATTTGCAAGCCTTTAAAGTGGATTCATGCAGTTTTACTGTATTTAAAACAAAAAAGAAATGCTACTGATATTGGTCAATGGAGAGAGAACAGTCATCTGACATTAATGTCACTGCACTAAACACAATGGCATAAAAAGACCAAAGTTCAGTGCTGTTGTGTTGTTAACACCGGGGCAATATAAATTGCCCAACATAGTAATGTAATTTGGTTATTTCTAATTACCTCTGGTTTACTTTGCCTCAAAAATGGTCAGAATGTGTCAATCCTTTGTGTCAGATTACTGCAATCCAATTACAAGTAAACTCCCAAGATCTAGTTACCTTATGTTTCAATTTTTGTACTCAATTCACAACCTCTCAAAAACTGTTACATGAAAGGACTTATAAATGTTTTATATGGTAACTAAACAGTAATTGCTACCTAAAATGGCACCTAAGCACCTGATTTTAAAGACAAGTCTCATTAAACAGTGGAATCCTGTTTTCATTGAGGCCTCTAATGATTTAATTTACTGTCCTTTGTTCATGATACTGGCATTCTTCATCCTCTACTGGACTGTTTGCATATGAGTGTTTGCCCAATTGGAGCTGAATAAATAGACTGAATCAATACAGAATTACAGGATATTTGTTTGGCTGTTGCAAAGATCATTCCTCTTGCCCTACATGTAGAGTATTTTATTGCCTCTACATTAAAGGAGGTACTTATCAACTGACAGATAAGAGACAACCAGTGACTGCTGACACAATTCATAAGGCCTGGTTAGCATAAAGGATCATCAAACAAAGGGCTGCTGTAGGCAAACAGACTCTACTATTGAGTATAACTGCCGGCAAGCGAGGGGAGGTCCCCCAGAGAAAACAAACCTGAAGAATAGAAAAAAGTGTTGCATTCAAAACAAGTTGACCACGCCCAGTTGCTCTACTGACACTTAGAGGGGTATTCAGTAACATTGATACTGTATGTATTGCGAGGAAATCAATTTAAGCCCTATACTGCAATGAGTATTCATCATGCCGCTTTTGATCTCCCTCTTTAAACAACAGCGGTTTCTTCCTTCTAGAGCAATTAGGTAGAAGCAGGAGCCATTGACTGCCATTGACTTCTGTTAGTGGATGTCTTTACACAGCAGGTGGCTTCTGACAGCTTCACAGACATGCAGTCGTGTACTCGTCCTTGGGAGAATGCAAATACTACCTGTTTAACCAGTAACCAGTGCACACTGGCCTTACTTATCTATGAAAATGCAGGTAAATGTCATGGAACTATTGTGTGTGTGTGTGTGTGTGTGTGGGTATGGATGTGGGTATTTTTACATGTGTCTGTCTACTAGTGTGTGTGAGTGTCTCTAAATGTGTGTGTGTTAACACTCTTTAATCTATTTCACAATTTTCTCTGATGACTCTACCACTTCGCATTTGGAAAAAGGTTCAAACTAATTAGCTCAGGATGCCAGTGTGGTGGTCTTGGTCCCCTGACAGCTGGAGGTGATTGCTTCAACATCTGAATACGCTAAAAGGATCGGGACACCTCAGTCAGATGGGGTCATCCCCTGTCCAAGGGACATAATTTGTAACCAGAGAATGTTATGGGTAAAGTTCTCCTATTTGTGCAAAAATCTTTCAGGTAACGTGCCGTCTAGATACAGTACAAGAGGTTTGGGTGGCATGTTTTTAAGCATAACAATAACAATAACAATATGCTTCAATAAATGTGTATGTGTGTGTGAGAGAGAGAGAGAGAGAGAGAGAGAGATGAATGGAAAGAGAAAGGAAGGAAGAGAAACCTTTGTTTCATGTTTCTAACCAATATACAACATCTATTATTGAGCGTGTGTGTGTGTGCGTGTGAGAGAGAAAAAGTGAGTGAGAGAGGTGAGAGATAATAACTGCTCTATAGCTGTATGGTAGGGTAATCTTGTGGACTTTGTGATGTTTTAACAGAAAGGCTTATTCTGAGAGATTATTTATGTGCAATAGTTTAAGCACTGCAAGCCAGCGACCCGGCTTCTTGACGGCCGGGCCCCAAATTGTCTCTGTCTGTGTTCCCACTCGGGGGAGTTTAGTAAGATGTAATGAGGAAATAAAGGGGAGGGAAAACAACTAAGGAACGAGAACAGATAGAACGAAGAGTAGCAAACAAACAGTGGTTGTCACTAATAAAGAGTTTTATGAGGTCCAGACCAGCCGAAATGGAGTGCCGTGCGTGCGCAGCAGCTCTTATCGGCTCGCCGACAGCAGGGGAGGGCGAGGGCTTCGACACTTGCTCTCCGTAAAAACGGCCTGATTCATTTTCCGCATGAGAGGGTCTCACTAGGGCGGCATCAGACCAGCCAGGCCACACAGATTTATGGCCCATTAAAGCAGCAGGCCTCCTGACCGCTGTGCCACCATAGACTGCCTACTCAGACACACTGCGCCCTCATTCATGCTCGCTCGCTCGCTACTCTCCATCACAATTTAGCCTCCTCATTGTGCATCCCTTCATCCCGTACTACTTTTACGGCTCTGCACGAATTTGTCCCTTTTGTCTGCAATCCAATCATTCCTCATCGGATTCACTTTACTGCGCGGCGTCTTCTCTGCACCGGTTTTAAATGTACTCTAGCAAACCCATTCCATTATTCTTACCTTAGCATCCGTTCACCAGTTGTCAAATTTACACAAATTTACTTTCAGGATCTTATCTATATATACTTCTTATTGTCATGTTACAAAAATGAATAACGCTTCCTAAATTGTGTCATTTATAAGCAACCTTGGTGGACTGTCTGTCATGTGGTCCAAGGCGCGCTCTAAGATATGGTTATGAATGCCTCTGATGGCGGGCAGTGGGGCAGGTTGCTTTAGCTTAACAGTTTTAAAATCAGATTAGCACCATTGCAGGCACACAGACTAATGGGTCTGTCTTTTCAAGGCATCCTCCATCAGCTCCGTTACCCTGGTGATTGCTGTATCTCGTTCTCCTCTCTCATTTGCTGGCTTTGCAACTTCATCATCCCTAAGAGTGATACTGGAAGGAAAAATGGGGCACAGTCTCTGCTGCTTGCTGGCCCTAAGAATAGCTCAGTGTGCATGGAAATGATGCCACAGCAACCTGAGCAAAGATGGCAAAAGTGAATAAATGAATATGATGGACTCCAGAGTGCTCTGCCGCTGGTGACAAATCATTTCACACTCTTCAAACAATCTCATAAACCAGTTCTACAGCCTTGATGCGGAAGGCATGGTATCTCTCTACCGAGTAAGTAAACAACAGACAATGTTGAAAATACACTTCTTAATGTCATTCCCCATCTTCTTCTCCACAACGCATTTAAACAAACATGGGCATTCTCCTAATATGTGAAGTAAATAAGGCATTTGCTACTTAGAGCTGACTGTGGGAACATCATTGGATAAGGGAGTTAAACACAACGTAAAATGTATTCCAGGAAATCGGTTAGGCATGGGCTCTATATCGAAACCACCATTAACTCACTGCCAAGCCTGTTTGTCCAGTTACAAGACATGAGGCAAAACAGGGTGTGTGTCAACAGCATTTCAAAAGCGTTTACAGCAATGCTGCATGGCATATATTTGAGCAAGGTTTATACAACATTAAAAGCAAACACAGAGGCTTTTAGATTGGTCCACAGAGTATTACTCACATAGGCCTACCAACTGGAGTGGCTGAGGTGAGTAAGGTATCACCATGCTGTGAATATTACAGTTTGGTGTTACATTGCTGTAGTAAGGCTGAACTCTGCAGAGACAGGCATAAAATACAATTTTACCTGCAAGTCCGTGAGTTGAGTCGTCTACTAGGTTAGGTTACAGACAGACAATGCACTTAAACCAACTTCCTTTTTGGCTATAATATTAAATCTATTAAGTCATGTGTGTCAGTGACTAAGCTTGATTTTGATGGGGCCCCACTCCATGTAACTGTGTCCTCCTGTCAACAGATCTCTCCAAGGCATGAAGTATTTAACATACTGCATGTCCAACTGTATGTGTACATGTAATATTCTGTAGTATCACTGTTTACTTTTGGAGGGGCCCTGTTGAGGGTCCACCATCGTCATAGGAATGGGTGTGGTTGCACTGCCAGGCACATCCTGGGGTGTTTGTGTAAATACCTTTGTTTATGTGGTACTCATCCAGCTTGATCTCTAACACCCATTTACGAACGCTTCGTTCACTACCGCACACCTAACATCACTTAAGTTTAAGTAAGAACAGTTTACTGAAACAACTACACAAACCCGATTCCTTGTTGAAGCCTCAAGCAGCTGGGCGAGAAAAAAAAAAAAGTGAAAGCAATGCACACTGCACGTTGGGCGTGCGCGTTCGCAGAGCTTCTGCGCTGCGGCAGTTGCCAGGGGATATAGAAGGGGAGGGGTTTTGATTGGCTGAAGTGGGTTTGTTGCCATGGTGACGGCGAGGGGTTTGGTAGCGTTGCTGTGCGCCGCGATCTGCGCGCTGCGTGTATGGAGGAAGCAGCTGCTGATCTGATCTCTGACATTGTGCGAGACAGACATCTGAATAAACTGCACACCACGTCTGTTTTTTTTTTTACTACACGGCTTTAAGACACGGCGTGTATGATTGTGAGTATCGGAGCACGTTTTTTGTCTTTATTCTTAAATGAGAGATGTCGCTAAAAACGCGGTGTGTTTTCGGAAGAAGCGGAAAGTAAATGTGGTCCAAGTGACTTTGCTTAGATCAGCCAGCATGGCAGATCAAGCGACAGCATGTGGCCCAGCTAGCTAACATTAAGACTACTTCCCTCATTTTGAAGGTTGGACAATTGAGCGTCGGATTGATAGTTTTCGAAAATGATTACGGTTACATCGCCACGCTCAAGCCTAGACACTTAACGCGAATATTTATCGCTATCGGTGGATTTTGGCCGCACTTAAAACACCAAACAAACGAGCGACCGGGGAAAGGTACGTTACAATACTGCTTCGCGGACGAGCTAACGTTGGTCTCGGTAACCTTGCTCGTCGTCGAGCCCAAGCTAGACGAACATAACGAGAAACTTCGAAACAAAGATCTGTTCCTCAGGAAGTGTTTGCACAGTGAAACTCCCGACAGTACGCGGTAGCGATTTTATTCAACGTTTGTTGATTAGTTATGAGATTTTTTTGTCGGTGTGCGTCTACGTTACCTGAGAAACCGTGGTGGTTTTATGCCACAATGTAACTTCCTACAAAAGCTATACAGTGTTTCAACTATTTCCAGTGAGTGTGCTTTTGCAATGTGACGAGCACGTAGAAAAGCCGGTTTTGTTCCAGAACTTGTTTGCTTACCACACTTACAGTTTATCCTCTTGGGAAGTGTTGACCCGTGGCATTTCATTAATTCAACAACTAACTGCCTGTCGTAAACTTGAAATCAAACGAGAAACGTAATACTGCTATTCGAGACAATGACATTATACGGTGTGTTGTTTGGTTGAGCTGGGTTTAAGATATGTAGAATACTGAAAAGTTTAATGTTGGTTATCGGCAGCACAGTAGGCTAGGAAGCTGTACTAGCTAGCAAAGCACATGATGTAATGGATTATCACAAGATTGTCCCAGATACAGAATGCTCTCCAAACAATGTCTGAGTGTTGGAAAAAATATTTATCTTTAATCCAGCCGAGGTGATATTATTATTATTATTGAATGGGCCTTTATTTTGTTGAACGTAAATGCTATTATTGCTCACTTGTCTGGTGTTCCCTGTACTAACGTTACTTCTCTCTCTTTAGGCTTAGTTGTGTATGTGAATGGTGTATATATCTACTAGGCAGGCCGAACCTCTAAATTTAATTGTACACCTCAGGTTTTTTTTATATACATACTGTATATGAACAAATGATGGAAAAACGTTAGTAGTTGTCCACAGCAGCAAGGCCATGCCATTATTGTAGATCGACTTCTCCCTTGACAGATGTTTAGGCCCTAGTAATTAACAGAAAACAAAGGAGACAGGAAATTAAAAAAAGAAACAGAAGTGATCAACCTGTCGTTATTGTATTGCCAAATTCATGGTCACATTGTAGGTCGGAACCATCTGTTGTTGTTGTTTGTGGTCTTAGCATGTGCCCAATGCTGTACATGCTTATGCATACAGTGGCCTCTGAAGGGTAAGTATTTTTGCCTCCCAGAATAGACTAGGGCATGCTTACTTTACTGACATTCATTACTATAAATAAGACTCATCATAACCCGGTAATGCTGTTATTGCTGACATGAAATGGTTTTCAAGGCACATGAGCTAAAATTTTGTCACAAGTAGAGGGGGTGATCTTTGCTTGTACACCATAATAAGGTTATTTAGATTGCTGGCATGAGACTGAATTGTTGTGTGTTTGATTTATGGGGAACACTATTCCATGGATTGAGAGCCTTGTCTGCTTCATTAAGAGGTGAAATAGAGAGCCAGCTGCTCAGTCTTTGTGAATATTCTGGTCTTTTCCTATGGGGCTGCTCATGGAATAGGACCGTTGAAATAGTAGTGTAACCCGGATTTGTCTTATTTGAGAATTAGCTATTGTAGGATTAGCCTACATCTTGTATTCATATTATATTGATTCAGGATTTTAAATTGATGCAGTAGATCTAGGATATAGTGTAGCTCATTGTTGGTAGTAATAGGTATGTCTGTTCCTGTTATGTCAAAGCAGTTTGGTTACACAGTTCTCCATGCTTGGTGTTAACAGCAGTGATATGCCACTTTGTTTATTTCCAGCACCACCCCATGAAATTTACAAACAAAGGCAATCCTATAATTGATCACATCAGGGAGACTATTATTTGATATTGTCAGCGGCGCCCCAGTATAGCTTAGTCACAACCCTGGGTTATGGGCTTGCTTGCCAAATCATTCTGATTAATTAGAAGTCAAGGCCTTTTGTCCTCATTTGAAAACAAATGCTTTAGGTGTCATGTTGTTTTATGTAACATCACCTCCTCATTCAGCTCGTTTGTGTCCATGTATTGACCTTACAAACAGTCTTCATAGAGCTCCTAATGTTTTTTCCATTATTTTTAAGAGGTTTGGTGTCCATTGTATGCCAGTAGAATCCCGTATCTGAAATAACATAGAAGAAAATGCCACATTTGGTCACCATAACCTGTTGTACCTATTGGTGTCACTTTTTCTGAAAAGCTGCTCCATTTTGTTGTAATTCTAGTGACAAATGAATAAGCTCTTCTTCAGAGGATGTATAATGTTCCAGTCAACAACATGACTGGGAGAAAGTGAAACCCCTTAATTTAGCACAGCATTTTCATCAAACTTGACATTGCAAACATACCAGAACCCTATTATACTGTTAAATCAGCACATATATTGTAACATGTTGTATTGCATGTGTTGTCCAAATAAGGGGAAAAACATGACAAATAAAGGCTTATATCTTTAACTCCTGTCAAAGCAAATTGACAAAGAATCCACATTTCAACATGGTGGTATTGCCCTTTAGTCAGTCTTATCATAGATTTCTGTACTCTGACCCAGAGTCAATAAAAGACTGTGTCCCCTCAAAGCTGCTGTGCACGTGTGACAAATTGTGTGACTGTAGTTTTAGCTTCATCAAGAAAGTTGACCTCAGAGTTTGACTTCCAGGGGGCCGAATCCTTTTGGGGTTGCTAAACTAGAATATTGAAGCCCCCAGAGTTTTATTATGAATAGGCTAAGAGAAAAGCTACTATTAATACCATTATAACCCACTGACCTCTGAAAGCCCTATGACTCAGTCACACATGCTTGTGATTGTTATTGACTATTTGAATTGTGGGGTTGGTTAAGCCACGTTATCAGTTTTGGTGAAAGAACTGAAACGCATGGACCATGGGCTGGAACAAGGAAGCTGCTGTCTTGAATGTCTATTTACTCCCAGCGACTCACTACATTTACATGCATAATCTTCATGTGATTTAAGGTAGTAACTGGATATTGATTCTGCGATGTAGACGTGTAGTACAATGTTAGACATTATGTGAAGATTGGTTTGAGTATACATGCTACATAATCTGTGCAAGCCTATCCATTTGGGGTTTTGAGGAGTTGGTTATACTTCATGTTGAGTTGTTAATGTTGCAGCTACTGTGTTTGTTTACATGCAGGCTTCACACCTCTCTCAGTGCTGGACAGCTAATGAGAAAACAACATTGGTGAAAGAGAACTACCATTGGAGAAATATGACAACAGGTTATGACAGGAGTTATATTGATGTTGATGGAAGGAGGTAATTGAGCTATTCAGTCAGTAATAGCAGTATGTGAGATTGCATGAAACAAAAATAATAATTATGGACCGTTGCCTTTCCACTCTGCATCTGCAAAGTTGAACTAAATGTGTTTTAATTTGTTTGTGAGAATATTGGCTAGCGGAGTGTTGCTATAAAACCATAGGACTCCTGTGCTATATACTAAATCAACAACATACATCCTTTGATTGTAAACAGAAGACATGGGGAAAATGTACCCTAACTGAATTATACTGCATTAACAAGAATTATGCTATTGTCTGCATATGGACGTAGTGTTACAAAGGTGAAATACTGTCTAAAATGAGGCATAATGGCCTGTTGGTTTAAGGAAGTGAAAGGAAAGGTTTGTTGTTTTAGTTTAAGCAATAGTCTCTTTTGTGTCTTAGATTCATGGCCATCAAGTCCTGTCTGTCATGTCTGTATCTATAAAGTATGTGTTGATCTGCCTCTTCCCCAGTTTTGAGAGCCTCTGGTCTTAGATTGAACCATCAGGCTCCTTATTGGGTCTAAAACCAATCAAGGCTCCATCTCTGTCTACTGTTATTTTCCTATCTGGCCTTTGTTTGGAGTTGACTGCGTCTGCTTCTAAGGCACCTGACACAATTTTTTGCCATGGTTGACTTGAATGACTGCAGCTGCACACATTTTTCATTGCTGGCCCACACCGCTGTCTTTTTTTTTTTTTTTTTTTTTTTTTT
>OMKK01009944.1:24310-55086 GCA_900302305.1 Polymixia japonica | reverse complement strand
TGTGGGTGTATATGATAGTATCGATAACACCTTACCTTTCTGGGTGTCCCAGTTCCAGTAGGCGCTGGCATTGCTGGGATAGCATGCCTACTGTCTCTGCATATGTCTCCACCGTCTGTTCCAGGGCCAGGTGTCCCTTCAGCAAGTGCAGAGTGCTTGCCTCATCCTGCAAAGCAGAGGAATTATATCACCATATTAGTAACATATGTCTGCATCCCGCAAACATGCCAACGAACGTCCTTTTTTGAATGTCATACTCCTCCATACCGTGCCTTTCTCCTCGTTGACAAGATGTAGCTTCTGACCGGACAGCCAAGACTCCACCTTCGCTGCCTCGCTGTAGTACTGCTGAGCCTGCAGGACGGCATCCAACATCACCGACCTCCGCTCTGCCTCCAACCGCAACACCTCCCACAGCTGACGCACATGCCCGGCCCCTTCGCGCACAAAGTCCACTTCAGGGGTCCGCAACGACGCAATGATCCCTGCCCGGTCCAGGACCTCCTCTACACGCGCCCGCCTTCCAGTCAGCTCCCTCTGAAGTGTCTGAAGGACCAATCAGAGGCCATGGTCACGTTTCAGCTGATCAGAAATAAACACTTGATATTGTGCTGGTAGAGAGGGAATAATGACACGGGTGGACACCCTCACCTGGTTCTTTTTCACATGCTGTTGAACACTTTGGAGGTTACTTCCATACTCTTTACAGGAAGCCAGGGGAAGCCTCTCCTGAATCCACAGCTATATGAGATCAAATGAAGACATAATTTACAATATGTATCTATCTACTGCATCAAACATGGAAGAAGATGAATTAAAGTGTTGTATTATACATTAGTTACAGTCTCCTACATTCAGAGTTGTTCATAATGAGTTCATAATGTATACATGGATATATTATACTGATATGATATCTTTGACCAAAATATACTAACATTGTATGGGATAGAGAGAGGGAGATAGTAAAGAAAGATCTGACAAAGGAGGTGTGTCACTCACTATCTCGTCCTCCAGGTCCTGGGCGACTTGGTGCATCTCTTTGGAAGCCAGCAGGATGCGACGTCTCTCCTTCAGGGGCTCAATGAGGCGGACAATGCGGGTCTCCACCACGCCTGACTGCTCGCCGCATTCCTTGTCGCCCGCCATCATCCCTCGCTGGGGTAAGCAGACCCCCTGCAAGCTCCCCAGCTCTCCAACATCTTTATAAAAGTCCCCTATCTGAGACTCCATGGTCTGTGCCGGAAGGAAGGATAATGTCATGTTGGAGGCCGATGACGGATGGCCAAACAAACAGTGCATCAGGTCTGAGCATTTCACTGTTATGTAATGGGTTGCCTCGCTTTAAGAATAAAGCATACTGTAATGTGCATTCTTTAATGTCAATGAACCTTGTGTGTAAAAACAAGCCAGCATGACAGGTGGTGTGGACACACATTAGGCCTGAGGAGGACTACATAAACTACAATGAACTGAAGTTTGTGTTAAATGTATGAGGTATATCGGGAAATAAGGGATCATCTGTTGGTTCAGTACAACGTACAATGCAAACAATGTTCCTGGAGACAACCACCAAAGAGTCTTAGGTCTCCAGATAAGGTCCCTGGGAGCTCCGGGAATTACCTGGAATTTCTGCAGCTGCTCATTGAAGGTGGGGAGATGGTGAGCCTGTTCCAGCTGGGGGGGCTGTCGCTCCAGGTGGGAGAGCTGGTTGTCAAGGTCTGAGTAACTCTTCACTGAGGGCTCAGGCTTGTTGTTCTCAAAGAGCTGGCGGGCCTTGGCCTTGGTTGTGCTCTCCAGGTCGGACCAGCACTCCCTGATCTCCTCTAACTTTTGCTGCACAACTGACCGCAACTCTGGCTTTTCCTGGATCAGCTCCTGACCCTCCTGGACACATGAGTTGAGATGAGGAAAATGAAAAAGGGAGTGATTCAATTTCTGTGGTTTAATTTCTGCATTTCAACTGTGAAGTGCATGAGGCAATTTAGTTGAGATCTATCAATATAACATCATCTTATGTCACTACTAATTTACTTTTGGTATTGTTAGGAAATTTACCCTATTTACTTAGTGGTTTTATGGTTCCTACACATACACTTGTTTAATGTCAGCTTTTGCTTCAAGGGATGTTTCCTATGGGTTGAAATGGTTGTAGCTTGAAAATATTACCCTGCTGTTACCACAAATCTGTGAATTGCCCAGTCGATGTAGAGAACTATCCTTTTGTGTGCAATGTAATAACAATCTACCATTTTAGATTTTGATCATACTGAACATCTACTCTGATGTTCATTACAATGATTTTGAAATACTGTAGGTGCTCGTAGCAAACACCTTCCAAACAAAATGGTCTTTAAAGAAAAGAGTGCTGGTGACCCCAAAAGTAGCCCTTTAAAGGGATCACAGGCAACCCGTTATCCCAGGTCATGACCCTCACTACAAAGACATGGAAAAAAAGAGATGTCAATTCAGCAATTCAGTAGAATATTGTGACCATAAGAAATAAAAGTGAAAACACACACACACACACGTACCTGTGTATGAAGTAAAGCTTGGCCTACCTGACCTAGAATCATACATGGAAAGTCAAATAAACCCTTGTTCTGTCCATTGCCTGTGCTCTTACTTCCCCTCTAAATCTTGAGCTTTGTTCATGACGTGAGCTGGATGAGGAGATGTGGAGAGATCAGAGCTTGTGGCATTTTCCTTTGTGTCGATGTAGCTCTCAGTGGCTCCTTTCCAATTCCCTGAAATAGAATCTTCCCAGTCTCCCCCCATGCTTAGAGGAGTAGTAGGTGTATTCCTTGTATAAGGAGCTTTCATTTTATTAGAAATTTCCTTGTGTGGTTCATGAACGATGTCACGTTAGCCATGAATATATAGTATAGTATATATCATGACCCCATAATAAGTGGTATTCTGGCACATAGTGGTATGCTGACGTTGCTTTTATCTGGCTGTTACCACGACAGGGCAATATGATAATCATAGTCTATGATAATGTTGTTGACTTTGTCCATTTTTAGGGAAACAGGCATGCCATTCACCACATCCTTTTACTGTATACGGTCACAAATGAAGTGCTAAATACTTACAATAGCTTTCATTTTAACAATAACCGTGAATATGACGATTTTATCTTCTAAATCCCGCTTTTTTCTGCTTTATCTTTCACAGAGCTGGACCTATCCTGTGGCTTTCATAATGCAGTGCTGCATTCCTCCTCTTGGCACAGGCTCTCTGCTTAACTGCTGCTAGCATTCACTCTCACATCCCTCTCTCACTCCTATCTTTCTCCAGCCTCTCTCGCCCTCTCATAATGCAGAGCCAGCAGAAAGCAGGTCTCTCTCTCTCTCATCTCTCTTGGCTTTACTGACACACGGAGAGGCAGAGGGACAAGAAATCAGAGAGGGGGTGGAGAGAGGAAAGCAGAAAGTACAGAAAGAAGGGTAGAAAAATAAAAAACAAATAAAAGGTTTATGGAACAGAATTTAGGCTGCGGGTGAGCTGGGTGTGCTAGAGCATGCACACAGTTTGATCCAAAAGGCATCTGTGAGGGGAATATTCAAGGTAGCCATCACTGACATAGTGCGATATTTCAATGGCTACAACGAACCATGCTGTTATAGTAGCATTGTGTCACCAAATTCCGCAGGCTTGCTCATACTGCTGATACAGCATAGTGAAATGGTGGGTGGCATTAAACGGCCTGTTTTATACTGTTGGCACAAACATGAAAGCATTCACACTCATGCATTTAAGTAACAGCATTTTACTTATGCTATGATCAGAACGCCTATACACTTGATAAATCCACAAGATATCCTTCTACATCCTTGAAGAATCATTAGACATCCAAATTGATTGGGTGACCAAACATAAATAATGCTGAAAATTGTATAATATCAGTATCAGTGGACCAAGATGACAGCTTCATAGTTTGATGTCATTTCGTCCCTCCAACCCATCCCACAATGCAACACTAACGTAATTACATAATGACGTTAAACAGGCAAGCTATCAACTTTGAGCACTTCTTTCATTAGCAATTTTTGTAATTTCCTACTTCATGCAAACAATTAACATTTATCTGTTAACTGTAAAATATGCTAGATACGATGTTTTAAGAAACAATGGCATTCACTTTTGAATAAGAATAATTATTTAAAGAGGCTAGCTGGAATTATTGTATAATTTAAGCTTCTAATAGTAAAATGGTACTGTGGAGCAGTGTAGTGGGTCTCATTCTCATTGCAGTCAGTGCATGTCAGTGCGTGTGTGTGTGAAGTCAACAGACTGACCTGGGCCCACCCTGCAACACCAATGCACCAATGAACATTCAGGTGAAGGCTGTCAATCAAGTCACGAGTGTGCAAGCTGACAGCTCAGCGAAAATGGCGACTAAACTGAAACCCAATGAAAACCTGCGCTGGTAAACTGGAGATTCTGTTGTAAAATGAGGTAATACTGGGATTCAGTTCATAGATTATATATGTAAGAGCTATATTTTGATTTTCAGGGACCAAAACAAGAAGTTTAAAAAATACTGACATATTACCAAAATTCTGACCAGCCTCTTTAAGTACAGTTTCTTAATTCCAGTATCAGAATGAGGTTCTACACTATTTACAAAATGCATATAGACTGCATTTGGAATACCAATACCAATAACCATTTAGTGACCACTCATACCTTGCTGGATAGGAGCATTTTCCTTGTTGGAAATGCCATTCCCATCAATATCCAATACAGTGATTTCAAAACTTTCTCTGGGTCACTTGTACTATTGTTTTGGTCTAATTCTGTGGGCTAACATTATTATAAAGATTAACATAATTGTTTTGGCTAACATTAAAAGCTGAATCCAACAAATAATTAAGTGTACCGTTTAGTCTTCTTGCAACTCAACTTTGGATCCCAACTCTTGTCTTGGCAAAGAGCATTATCACAATGTCGATAATTTATTGCAGGGATAATTGGATTGATATCATGTCAGCAAATGCACCAATACCAGAACAATTAAGTATTTTATTTAAACATGTAAAAAGACAGAACAAATAAAAACAGATCATGCAGGTGAAATAAAACATCTATAAAACATCTCAACTCACAACAAAGAAAAAGAAATAAGATGACTTTGATACATTTTTGATAACAGCAAAACCTATTAAGGAAGAAAATGGTATAACAAAAACAGTGAGTAAGTAAGAGAAATAAGAAAAACAAGTAAAATGAGTAAGAAAAATAAGATACAATGACATAAACCTAATAGAGAAAATTAAATCAATGGTGAAAGTATGGTAGTGAATCGGAGGGATGTGTATATGAGAAAGCAAGATAGAGCGAGGAAGAATCTGTGTCTTGTAAAAGCAGTTTGGTTCATCAGAGAAGTCCTAAGTCTGTATTTGAAATTGCTGAGAGATGCCAATTTCCATCTGAGCCATCTGTATTTTTTTTCAATTTTTAAAAATTAATTATACCCTCACATTGAACATATTCTTGGGACAAAGCAAAATAATTAAAAATAATTTGTGCAGTGTCAAAGTAGTTAACTCAAACTCCTTTATAAATTCAGGAAAGGGGTTTGGAGATATAGGTTCTAGGACCCACATACAATGTAACTCTCAGTAACACAGATAATGTTAAGGAATGTTACTTCTTAACGTAACTCATTAAATCCCACCCATCATGTATCCATCCCATCAGTGTATGGCTGTAATTGTGACATTACTTTGAACAAAAAAGACCTCAGAAAATGGCTACACTTTTGCAGTTGTTGTTGGCAATTGTACAATGCAACTCAAATAAAATGCATTAAACTGTAGACTGTAGTAGAGTGATATGGTTCAAATTAAGCAATATGCCCAGTTTAAATAAATAAATAGGTGTACATTGACAAGATATCAACAGAAATATTACTTTGAAAAGACAACTAACCTTTCCTAACCTTAAAAAAAAATTTGAGGTATTTAAGGTATTTGTAATCATAACATTTTTCTGTAATGTTGCTGTCCACCGTTTTACATCATAACCAGGTTTGTAACATCATAAGATAATTGCATTACTCAAACACAACAATTTTTGGAAATGGACATTACCTAGCTACTGTAGCCCACATTGAACAGTCAAACAACACAATACAAACATAGTTTTGCCGAGATATCTTTGTACTTTACAGAGCCAAGAAACAAATAGTGTCAACGATGGCCAGCAAGAACATGTTCTCAATTAGATGCGTCCTAATTGAAGGATGGACAAATTTAATGGATAAACTGTCTAAAACATTCTGTTGCCTCTGCATAGGGGTGGTAAGAGAATGTGCATGAGATGTATTATTTACCCACAAATCTACTCATAAATGAAAACACATGCTTGTAATTAACAAAGTATTAGTTACCTCATGTTGGGACATTATGCTAGATATTGCTATACTATGATAGTAAAGGGTACTTGTGAGGGTACTTAAGACGCATGTTTAAGCACCATTATTTGTGGAATAAATTGAGGCTCTGTCTCTGCAAAATGAATAAGGCATATTTATAATGTTAAAATGGCCAAATGCCCAAACTTACATTTACCATTCTTAGTAAATTATTAAAACCTTTAGAAGAACTTGGTGTTCATTTGACGAAGATGCATAATAAATAAATAAATAAATAAATAAATAAATAAATAAATAAATAAAGCCCCAGTGAATAATTACAGGTTTATCTTTTGTATTCCAATTAAAATAATACTAGAGGCTCATTATAGTCATTTAAAATGACTAGCACCTATCAGGGCAGAGGTCATAAAATGATATGGGGGCCATATTTACATAAAGGGTATGGGACCATTAGCCCATCACTGGCCTTCAGTCTTCCAGCTAGTCAGACCCACAATATGTTTGTGTGTTTACAGAGCTTTTGACCCCTGAGCCACTGGTAAAGCTTGGTACAAGGTCAGCTGAGAGCCCTCTCACTGACTGTAACAGAGAAGCATCCATAGCTCCTCCACAGACACAAGCCAAGCTGGGAGCTCTGTGCACAGCCCCATGTGCTGAGTAAGTACTGAGGGAGAGCAGAGGTAAGGGACTGAAGCGGGAACCCTTCCAAAAGGACGCCGAGTTCTCCAATCGCGGCAGGGCGCAGTGTCATCTTTTCTCCTCTGTCTCTCAGGTAACGACCGACAGAATGGTGGGGGTAGATTATGTGATGTTAACAGGGTATGGAGACATGAGGGTCTCTGTAACAATCAGTTGAGGACTACAGAGACACAGGAACTTCAAGAAACCATGCTAGTCAGCAATCATAGAGACAACCTCCATGTAGCAGCCATCTTCTGCTCTGTTTCAATCCTTTCTGTTTATGTATCTGTATTTGGCATGAAAGGTTATACAAATACGCTGATGATTCAGAAGCAAAGCAGTATCCTGTTTCAGTCCACTTTAACTTCAACCTGAGATGTCATTCTAGATGGAGGGGCTCTCTATTTCAACCTCAGATGTGCTGTACATGATAAGCTTAACATGAATGCATTTTTGGCTGGACCGCAATAGCGGGGCCAGCCCTTAAATATGAATGTCTGTCACTGACTAACTGACTGACTGACTCACTGACTGACTGACTGAGTTACACTATTCGTTGTTTGCTGTCACATGATTCCGATGATGTGCGAAATTCAGATGGAGGGCAGGAAGTGAAAAGCAGAATGGACAAGATGGAGGAAAGCCTGTACTGTGTACTTTTCTGTATAAACAGAAAATCACAACATATGTTGGATGTGAACACCCTACAAAGTAGGATAATCAAGTTGGGTAAATTGGAATTCTAGATGCAACACAGTTGGCCCAGTTCTGACGTCATAGCTACGTTTACATGGAGGCCCAAACTGATTGAAATAAAAAAAAAAACATCTTTGAAATTTCAATCGGTTGCAGAGGGGTAGTTTAAACCTTTTCATAAACCGATCAAAAGAAAAATTGTACCATATAAACGACTTAACCTGATTACTTTCTGACTGCGTTCATTCTGCGCATGCTCTCCATCTTGTTCTTCTTATGATACATTTGCAGCAAACTAGACAGAGCAAAGGTGTATTGCTGCCCTTTCACAGGTCATTTGTAGAACTCCATTGAATTAATGAAATCCTTATGTATAGTCCAGTGCGATGGAGAAAATTAATTACAGTTTTGTTATTTTACAATGATCTGCGACGAGTATTGATTTCGTCCTCCGTCTTGACGTAAATGCGTGGGGACATACGTTTCTCCGCTTCCAAAAAATGGCGGCTTCCAAGCTGAACTGGACTGAACTTTTTGATGCAAACTCTTAAAGAACTGAACATTATTGGATGCCTAGATGGTAGGAAAATAAGAAATAACAACCTATTCAAACAAATCCACGAAAAAAAGAATGAAGCCAGGATAGACCGAAGCGTTGAACAAATTAAAAACCGCTGGATGATGATGATGTATGATGATGTATTCATCACTTTTGCGCATGTCACACATCTGTTCTGATTAAATGCATTGGCGCATGTAAACCAGACCGTATTAGATCACATCCCATGTAAACTGTTGACCTGAAAACTTCAATCAGAATGAAAAAAGAATGCATGTGCTAGTGTCTTTTTCAACATAGCCGAACACAATGAACGTTTGGAGCATTTTGTTAATGGTGAGACATATTATTTGATAATACCTTAGGAGAGCTACAACAACTAAATTAAAACGTTATTATTCTGAGTTATTATTTGAGGTCTAGTACTGTAACATTCTGCTTTGTGCTACGGCCAGCTTCATAAACCAGTGGAATGGCCCAAACGCGCTAGCTAACAAGCTAATGACAACAACATTGGGCTTCTTTCCAAGTTCCGACCAAAAACCATGTGAATGCATGCAAATCGTGTGATCAACTTCCATTCTTGGACAAAACTATCATCCGATCAATCCGACATGCAAGTGGCATCGGTCCGCCCAGTGTTGGAGTTTCCCCATTGGCCAATGTATCCATTTCAAATTAAAAGCCCTCTAAGAGACAAGGCTTTTGGCCACAGTCCAGCCATATACTAGGTTTTGACCTAGTCTTGTTAATCATGGGAAATTTAAAAGGTGGAAATAGGATTTATTTTTCTTACAGGCCACTGGTTTACAGGCCACAACCTATGGGTGACAACCCACTAGTGGGTCCCAGCAGGGGGTCAAGTAGGTAATGGATGAAGAAAAAAAATGCAAGAGCTAGTTACTTCCTCAGCCAAGTGAGAAACCATTTGTGGAGAAATGGTAGATGGGTAATAATACATAATTTTCACCAATAGTATGACTAGCTTGACAATGTTCTTGAAAAAAGGCTTTCAACAATAAATGCTGGAGATTGTGAAAGGAATGTAACAGCTGCTTTTTGTTCATAGGTCTGCAACTACATTAAGAAGGCTGTCGAATCCAACCAAAGAGAGTTTACTACCATTAGGATTAGAAACATTTGTTGGTCTGTTTCTAAGTCAGACATGCACACATGTGTAAGTCAAGGTCCGTATTTCACGTGTTGGAATTGAGTTAAGAGGAATATTGTTGGTTGTTCCCCAATAGGCCTTCCTAGGTTTCTTTTATTTTAACAGCCAGGCAAACATTGTCCTCACCCCACTTACCCGACCCCATAATAATATTATCTACTCATTTCCACCATGATAATTTCCTGCTATTTTCAATTCTTTAAAAAGTAGTTGTTTTTACTTTGATACATGATCTATAAAGATCACACTATGGCCAGAGTATTCACAGACTGAGATGCACAAGCAAGCCTAGTTTCCTAAACTGACACAATTAATGAATAAACTTTTGAGTGTACATGGCATACTGCAAAATTGGCTATTCTTTGTTCAATCATCATGAAAGTTTGTATTTGTGTTAAAATGGTTTGGATAACTACAGTATGTACTGTATGTAAGGCTAACGGAAATAATGGAGAGGACCATAAACCCCATCTGAATCTGGTTTCATGAAATTTGGTACAATTAATGGACCAAATATTAGATAATATATGAATTTTGGTTGTTAGTTGTCACCTTATGGCTTGAGACCTAAGGCTAATCTGTACAATTACTTTGAGACTAGGCACCTATGTCAACACATATTTCAAACATATTCACAGAATTTCATGCAAATACCACCAAGGGAGGCCAAATACTAGCAATTTGAGTCTTTATCCATGTATAGTTATGCTAATAAAAAGATGGATTCAATATCTAAAAGGGGTATCCTTCCCATAATTAACTAATCATACCACCTTTCCTTTTCTATTCAATCTTGAATCTTTGAAATTCCATTCACAGTTGTATTTGGTTATTGACTTTCCCATGTGCAAATTAATTTTTTTACTGCACAAAATGTTTGACCGGCCCCAAGTGAAACCTTTCATTTGAAAAAGTTAGGCAGTTCCTGCAGACGTTCAGGATATGAATCTGAAAATATTTGAACATGCATACATAATATTGTGCACTATTTAGCCATATGCTGTAATATTGTTAAGAACAAGGATGAATATAGTTCATTCAGTACCAAAATCAACTCACTAGTGACACACTGAGACACTGTTTTCAAGGAAAATATGGAGGCAGCAGCTTCAGCAAATATGCTTAAACATCAAATCATACATGGATACTTCTGTTTCCATACAACAATGATGGGCCAATTTTTTTAAATCTTTGTAATAATACTATAACAACAATCCATCCACCCCCACCACCACAAACACTGGTTTACAATACAGACATACCTCAAGCCCAATTTAAGCTCTTTTGCATGGACACTGAACTGGACGTAAATGGCTGCTAAGAAGGTTCTAGAATCTAGAATTGCATAGTATACCTCAAAACATTCCACACAGGACAAGCAGCATGGCCAATGAGGATTTCCACATTACGTAAGGTACAGTGGTAGGTGTGATTAATTTCTTAACAATATATAACGCACTAAAATATAAACAAAAATTCATATAGTGTAATTCACTTCTTGGTGTAATCTGCAAAATAAATAATAATAATAAAAAAGAAATTTCTCATCAAGTTATCATTGCGATGTTAAAAGATAATTTGGCAAGGTCAAGTAAAGGCATGTAATAAAAAACAGCTACCAACACAATGGCTATATTATTCAGGTAACACATATTAATATAGCAGTCTAAAAAGCCTTCAAACCTGAAAAAATAAGCTTCATATCCTTTGTCTCATGGGCTGCTGCAGGTGATTGATAGGAAGCAGAATTACTCCACATTATAAAACCATAATATAATAAGAATTGTTCATAAAACTAACAATTCAAAAGCATTATCTTAACTACAAAGTCATAATGCACTGACAAATTGTTTGGTATTAGTGTAGTTTTGGGCATTCAAATAATTAAAAATACATTAAGAGTTATATGATTGTTGTTACAAAATGTATTCTCCCTGGTATTTGGTAAAGTCAATACTTGTATTGGTACTTTAGGCATAATGTTGCCCATATGTCACAACATAGGATTCAGGGGAGGCCTTCCTGGTTTTCCCAGAACACTGTGATTTGATTTCAAGATGGTGCCGAGCTGAATAAGGTCTACAGAAATTTAGCACTGTAGGAAATTAAGTTCAGTCAGGCAATTCAACAGCAAAAGTGCTGCAGTAATATGGTCTTCTATTGGGGGACATTAAATTGCACTGAGGAAAATATATATGATAGATAATGATAAAATAGATAATGATATGGATATGTCTGCAATATGTTTGTGGGTCGGTTATTGTTTGATCACAATACAGAAATGTTTTTTTTTACTTATCTTTACTCCATTTGGTCTTTCTTCTCTACTCATCTAAAAGAAGCAAAATGCACTTAGATACTGTTATGTATTTCTCTCCTCATCTGAATCTATAATTATGATTGAAATCAGGGGGCAGCAATATGTTCAGAATTATAACAGACCTGTTATGTGCTATTGACTGAACTAGAGCCTCATTAAAAGATTTACATCTGCAGAGCCCACCTGAGCTTCACTGAGGTAGGGGTCTTGGTGAACATTCTCTATGGATGAGTTGTTGCAAAGCACCATGGGAACCACAGGAACAAAATGGATCTGAGTATATATTGAGTGGATTCAGCTTTGATCAGTTTTGTGTTCTTAAGTGATAACATTTATAACTACACAATAATTATTGGAGTGTGTATGCCCCATATGTGTGGCCTATACTCTGCATAATTCTCTATAACCTACACACAGCAGAGAAATTCAAATAGTCCAGCCTCAGTAAATAAAAACCCTGTGCAAAACCACCAGATCAGATATCACATATCACATCACCTGTGATTCTGAAAACAACACAGCTGCTTTACCAGTCATAACCTTGAGCTAGAAATTCAGGATGTCCCTAAACCAAGTGATGAAATGACAGCTGACTGATGACATCTCTCCCATGTTCACCTATTCGATTTTACTGCCACCGCACCCACCATGCTAACGGTTTCTCAGTCATGTGCTCCCTTTGGCAGTGTACCCTCCCCCCGACTCACCTGCTCTGCCTATCTGACCTCCCCATTCACCCCTCCCTGTTTCTACCCTCATGCCCTGGTCACCTCCACTCACCTGCTCTATCTTGGCCAGCCATTCTTTATTGCGGGCCAGTTCGGCCATAAAGGCCTGGTGCTTCAGCCACTTCCTGTGTAGCTTTTGAGCCTCATCCCGCGCCGTGTCTCGGGCCATAAGCATCTTCTCTTCCACCCGCTGTCCCCAATCACTCAGCTAGGGGAGACAAAAATAGCCACCATCAGGAGCCCAAGCCTGAGCCAGCCCCTTCCCCTCTCCCACAGGACGTCCTGCCTGCCTCCTCTACGCAAGAGCCACCCGCTCTGCTCTGCAGGGGCCTGGGTACCTGTGCTGTCACCACCCACCCCAACCCCCACCAGACACCCTTTCTGGAGGAAAAAAAATCAAGATAAGCACCTCAGCAATAGCGGTAGCAATGGAAGCACTCAAGCCCTTCCACTGGATCGCCCCTGGGTCCTCATGCCCTACTGCTTCACGGGTCTTGCAGTCCTGATGCTGCAGTGCCTTCTAGCCAGTCTCAGAGAAGGCAAAAAACAACCGACCAAACAGAGGAAATGCGCCAATGACAACACTGGTAAAGAATGACACACACATCCAAGATTCCTTCTCGGGTTTGGGGTGTCTCTTCCCTCCAAAGCTCGATTAGAATCCAGGCGTCAGTGAAGGTGTAGATGTAGCATAGCCACAGACTCTTTCAGCCGGGGCAAACCTGACCATCCAGCGCTCGCCAGTCCCCGGTCAATCTGTAGTCCTGCCTAATGATGCCGTAGACAGGAGGAGGAGGAGGAAGACTTGGAGTGGGAGGAGCAGGGTGAACAGGATGCAGAGGCAGTGCAGAGGAGGCCAGATAACATGAGCTATCCGCTCTCGAAATGCATCATTCCCACCGTTGCAGAGATGCACAGTAAGGCTGGTGTTGAGATACTATACCATATTCTCTCCCAGCTTGCTTCCTCATGTCCCCGAACACATCAGACGCGGTTGGTGCATGCTGCTGCAGTCCTTCCCTCTCAGCAACACTCCTGCGCGCGCGTGTGTGAGTGTGTGTGTGTGTGTGTGCGCGCGTGTGTGTGTGCAATCACAATCAGCACTGCAGTGCCGGAGCAGAGAGAGAGCGAGGGATTGGGAGAGCGAGAGAGAGGAGGAGAGAGAGTGAGTGAGAGAGAGAGAGAGAGAGAGAGAGAGAGAGAGAGCAAGAAGGAGGGGAACTGGGATGGGGAACAAGGAGAGATGGGGGAAAGGAAATGGAGGAGGGGGGGCGCGTGAGCGAGAGAGAAGGGGAGAGTGAGTCAAAAGAGGGAATGGGGGGTTGAAACCAAGAAAGGAAGAGAGAGCCTGCGTCATCCTTCAGTGTCACCAGGGACATTTCTCTGCACTAGAAATGACTGCACTCGGAGCGGGAGCAGGATTTAGGAGGGAGGGGGAGGTGTCGTTTAAAACAGCTGAATGAGAGGGGAGGAGGACGCATGAACACATGGCCCACAGTGCAGCTGACTGATTTGGATCACTGTTCACGCTGCCTTTTTAAGGGGACCTGTGTGCAATTTTTGCCCGCTGCAAATATGTAATTTGGTTTCAAACGGATTTCAGAGGGTAGACGATTTTACCCGCATAGCTTGTACTGTCTCCTCATACCTGGATCACACGTCAACTGTGCAATTTTATGTATCGGATAATTTGGTTTGAATTTAATTATACATCTCAGTCAGGATTTGCTCTGCAGCAAAATAAAACATTTTATAGTTATAGTTGAAAAAATACCAATTCTATCACATTGTATCATCATTCCATCAGGAGGTGATTAAAATTTCATGAAGAGAGGCTGAATAGAAGTGGAGCACTACCTCAAATCACTCAACTACAACTATGTAAATTTAAACTGACCTGTACAAGACTGTGGTGGTTTTGTTATTTTTATGCATTTGTCATACTTTGATAGATAATTATCACCAACTAAATGTTTGCGTTTCCTGGAATATATCAAAACCAGTTCCCTTCATTTATAATTCAAGTTACACATATCAAAACCATGAGGAAAAAAGTAGCGCCCATCTCAGTAGAGCAAATCTGTGACCAAACCTGCTGACTAACAAAATAAGCATAAGCTCACTGATCAGGGCAGATTTGAGAGTCCCATAAAGAAAAGAATGATCTAGTAGTGGCACTGTCTCACGTGAAAGGGGGTCTGGGGTATTAGATAGCAGAAGTCAAGGAGGACGTGAGAAAGGAGTTGTCCATTCTTTAAAGCTACTATATGTAGTTTATAGCGGCCTCTAGAGTTTGCTAGTGGTATTTATCAACTGTCGCAAAACCAAACTGATGTGCAATTGTTTACATGACTGAGTGTGGCTGGACTGTTGCTGTCTGTCGTCATGTGGTGTTTGTCGAAATGCCAACATGTTCACAGAGAAGTAAAATTGCCATACTTATACATGCCATAAAGCGAGACGTCACATTTACCGGGAAATCCAGCCTGGTGGCAGACGAAATTGCATAGTGAATACAAGGCTTCTAGGAAACTGGTCTGAACCCCGATTTCTTCATTCTTCCATGGCCATTACACTATGCAATCACCACAAATGTAATTATAATCTGTTAAAAGCATAAAACTACATATAGTACCTTTAAAGTGATATTCCAGAATATTTTCATATAAATAAATGTCCATTGTGCTACTCTCTATCACCGATTGGTGTAACACAATAGTGGTTCAGCATACTCCCAGTTCATGAAAGGTTTTACATTTGCTCATTTTGCTGTCCTCGACAACCGGTGTCAGGTAGGTATTTCCTGGGAGAAATCCTCTGGCACACAGAACATGATGCGATCACGTTTCCAGCAGCATTTTGTTTTTTTTAAATAGAGGACCCCAGTAGTTAGCTAGCATAGCCAGCAATAGCTGCCCTGGCTGAACACTCAAAAAAAAAGAAACTCAAACTTCATCAACAGAAAATCCAAAGAAAAAGAAACAGATTAATTGCTCACAGTAAGGTAAGTGTTTTAAAAAGGAAAGTGTCTTCTCACATCACAGTACTGGCGACACTGATTGCGAGGTAACCTCTGGGTAATGCAGTACAAAACCACCACAGTAATGACCGCTTGTCACCAAAGGTAGGTGCATTTGGCACCACATGCCATTTTTTACACTTTGTTGTAGCTTAACAAAGCTTTGAAGCTTTGTTGGAAATAAATTTGGGGGTCCTTCAAAACAATGTTAAGATATGTTGTAGTGCCACCATGGTATGCCAATTTCTGCTGGCATAATTGTCATTCAACATTTAAATGTTTCCACATGGCTGACTTCTTGGGCATCTTACTGTAAATTCACCTCAGGCTTTGGGCAACAATGTAGCGAATGTGGAGACGAGTCACGTGGAAGACTGAACGGCACTGGCAGCGCATCCATTTTTATAGGCAATGCATTGGACAAACTGCCAGGCTATTCAAAGTATAGAAAAACACATTTCGACAAACATACCTTTTCACATACGTTTTTTGAGGGTAAAAAAAAAAAAGAGCTATCTCAATCTGAATTTAGGATCCAAATCCCAATCCAATGAATGAAGCTTTGGAGCTCTGAAGTCCACGAGGATCTCGTGTATTGCCACTTTAAAGGGGCATAACAGTCTAAAGACAACATCATCCGTGAAACTTCTTATATCATCTCTACCACTGATGCACTGGTCACCATCCAACCATATGGCACCAAAACACTTTGTTAGACTAGTTGGCCACAGACGATGCGCATATCTCCACCCCTGCCATGTCTACTCAGAGTAACCCAAGTGGCAGTGCTCCAGAAGAAAATGTAAAAAAACCCCAGTTTGACTCCAGAGTTCTGCTTTTACAACCACTTCATTGCTCTGAGTCCGCAATGATCTCCAGAGACCCTTCGTCCTCAACATCTCTCCACTGCTCCGTCTACTGACCCACTGTCTTCACGTAGTAGGCCATGTAAGAGTCTGCAGTCATCCCAAAGGTCCCTTCATTTACACTATCAATGCCTATTCCTTATCCCACTCTCCCCACACACACAAGCATACCTCCACACACACACACACACACACACACAAAGAGTAAGCTGGGGAGTGCGTGTATGAGTGTGTGTACTATATGTGCATCTGCTGATGTCGGGTATTGGGGCATGATGAAACCCATTTGGGGGTAAGTGGTGAGGAGAGGGGTTGGGATTTATCCTGGATGGATATTAACCCTGGCTTGGGTAGGAGAAGAGGGCATTGGTGTGTGTGGCATGTTAATAGAAAAAGTATGCTAGTTTAAATGTATCCTCTGGAAACCCCATAGTACCGATGAGGATGATGAGCTTCCAATGTGAACAGAGAAGATTTTATGGTAAAGATAGGAGCTGAACAAATATAGGGCTGTGTCCTTATGTCAACTCAGACATTCAGGCAATCAATTAAGATGTTTTGGTCTATATAGAAGGTCACACTAAGATCAAGAAAGATTAAAGTAGAACTTTCACCCAAATCAGCTGTCTTTGGACTATTGATGAGGGCAGTCTTAATGCTTTGAAATTTTGATTCAATTTATTTTTCATGAAAGCTATAAGTTGAGAGGTCAACCTTACTTGAAGGTTTGAAAAAGGAGATGGACGTATAGTTGCTGGGATTCAAGGGATATAGGCTCTTTTTTGGGGGGAGTGGCTGGACCACTGTATGATTAACATATCAGTGGAAATTGCTGATAATAGGGAGCTTTTGATAATATTTTAAGAACGGTTGTGGATAAGAACCTGAAAGACCAAAAGGTACCAAAGGGTCTCCACTCAATCTCTGATGGCTTGATGACCCCCATCTCCAGCACGATCCTTCATCCTTCAGTGCCCCAACAATCCTTTCCGGCACTCTGCAGCAGCACTGGCATAACGTTACTGAACACTAGTCAGGCTGTTCTGGATGGCATGCCTCAGGACAGTGGTCCTTCCTGGTTTCTGTTGGCACAGGTGCGGGAAGTCATCCAAAACCATGTGCAGTTCCACTGACCGTTTACCATCCAGGTGGGAGAGGTCCACCTTGCCAGGCCTATTCTAGCCTCCACAACTCAGTCTGAGTCATCTTCTTCTGCTACTTGGTGGACCAGCAGAAATGTACGGCTGAGCCTGGCTTCCTCCCAGAACTGCTCCAGCTTGTCTCTCATCTGGAGGACATAGTGGACAACTCCTTGCCCATCAAAAACAGATGACCCCTCCCAATGCTGCTTCATCAGGTCCAGTGGCCTCTATACCGGTTTGCCATTGCTGTTTTTTTGAGAGCAGCAATAAACACCTTTGCACTAAGTGCTATTTGTGACTGATCCATCTGTGTATTTCTGCACTACTTTTTTGTACTTTTTTTGGGAGCACCAAACACCTTTACATTAAAGTGCTAGCAAACTAAATTTGCTTTAAAGTGGCTCGAAGATCTCCGAAAATTTTCATTTAAATAAATGTCTGTTGGTGGTGTGTTTTCCCGTTAAAGTGAGGTCCAATTACACACCTGCAATTAACACTTTTCGCCATAGGTGCCACCAAAGACAATGAAACTTTAAATTCCACCCTCACACATATTGCAGTTAGAAAACATATTTTAGTGATGCTTAATGCATTCAAAGGTTTATCCTTCTATGTAATCCCCTTTTTCACTGTTTTCAAATTTCTCCAACCTCACAGGACTAGTCTAGTTGTGCTTCAATTAGCTAGTTCTTACAAAACACAGAATAACTTACATAACAGGGTTACGGACTGACTGGGGAACAACGGTGATCTAATAAAGAGGTATCTAAATAGTAACCACATCCCCTATGATGACCTTTTCACCCCACAGTAGCTGCAATGCATTCTGGAATCATGAGGCTATTGTTATTGGAAAAATAAGGATATCCCAGTTGCTCTATGATTAATTTCTCTGTGTATGTTTATCGCACATAGGTACAAAATGGTGATGCTAGCAAAAGTCCTTGCTAGTGCTCTTTTATTTCTGACGGTTTGCAACTTAAACAGACATTTAGAGCTGAAGGTATGGTAAATTGTAGCATGTCTCTCTTATTAAACTCCACTGCAAATGCACTGCTAATATCCCGACTATCTTTTTGGAGAATTGTTTACTTTTACAACTAACTCTGTTCCTTGACAATATTCTAAATCTCTATGATTTTCTTGAGTTCTATACGTTTTTTCTAAGACACAAAGCGTCAGCAAGTTTATGGATTGTGTTTGGGTAATAGCCTCTGTCCCTCACACATAGATTGTCTATGGAGCTTTTTATGAGGGTAATTTCTTTTTTTTAATGGACACATGGTACCCAAGAATAAAAATGGGCAATACATTTGAGTCTAAAATATGTTCATTAATTATATATAAAAAAATAAAGCATATTCACCAGGAAATTCAATTATTTTATTTACACTTATTGTAACATTGTGCTTAGGGGGTTATAGCTCTAAATTGCAATGACAGATCTATGTATGTTTTAGATATTTTTGTAGAACAAACACTAGTTAGCTAAAATGTTTGAACAAAATCTCAGCAAAGGTGCTATCTGTAATTCAATTTAAATCAAATAAAAAGTTTAATTACCACATTGCACTGTAAGACAATACATTGTATTGTAATGATGATGGTCCCCTCTCTGCTCTGTTTTCCTCTACTTTCTGGTCTTTCTTTTGCTTTGACAGCCTGTAGGCTGTCCCCTCAGCCTACACAAGCCGGAAACACAGTACTTCTTGTTTTGGTTTGTTATTGTAGTTCACCTCACTAATGCTAGCATGCTGATCTGACTGATAGCACCTTTAAGTTACATGGCTTTATGCGTGCTATTTAGACAAGAATTGGTTTTGCACTTTTTGAGTTTATTGGGTGTGTTACTTTATCCACTGATTTCACCCCCTTTGCAGTAAAATGTTTTTTAACAACAGCCCATTTCATAAAGAACAGACTGGAGATTTCACAAAGCATGGTTGTGTTTTGTTATACCTTGGGTAGTTGCAATAGCTTGCAATAACCGATCTATTGACATTTTCACATGTGGAAGTGGAGTGGTCTACACCGTTGTTGTAAGAATGCGTGGGTGACTTTTTGCATGAATTAAAATATTTAAGTAAAGTGAAACTAAGTATTTAAAAAGATCTGGGCAAGCAATTTCAAGCTAACCTTAATGTGTTGTTAGGTACATTAGCTTAACAATGTGCTATTTTAACGCAAGTAGTAAGGTGAGCAAGAAAGTAGCCTACCATGTGTATATAATTCTTATTATGTTGCTATATAGCCTACTGCACACCAAAACAAGGCATATCCTTGTTAACATCTTTCAAGTGTTAACATGGTCTTTGTACAGTACAGTGCAGTACTCACTGCAAGTTAAATTACACAAGGATTATCCCTCTTATCCCACTTAAATTATTCACTGAAAAACTCTAAATTAGGACCAAATAAAAGTTTTGCTAAAATAAATTACTCACCAAATACCCTTGAGATGTGAGATGATAAAGAGTAGTTGAGGATGCAAAAGTAGGCAGACGATCAGACCTCTTAAAACCAGTTTCAATAAAAGCTGAAGTCAGTTATTTCTACCCTGCAAAAACTTGTAGCATGTTTTATTGTATAAACCAATAAACCTTTTTGTTTCAACGTAAATGACAATCAACTGAAATGGGATTCGCCAAATGTTCAAAGCAGCTATATGATCTTTCTTCCACTAGAGGGCAATCTTTCTATAAATGTGTCCATTCTGAGCCTGACCAATCTCAGTAAACTAAGCAATCAAGGGAAAGCCTCATCTCGGGCCTGTGTGAGAGAAGAGGTATATTCTAATTATGAGCCAATGACAGTCAAAAGGCAGATGTCACAGTTTCCCTTGTTTAAAGCATATCTGCTCTCTACACCCATTATGGATGTATATGGATTTATGACTCAAAGAGGGAGAATCAAAACCTGGAAAATTATTTTGTTTAGCACAAATTGTGTGACCTCACTTTTATTGAGATCTCAAAGATGTACTGTATTTGCTTATAGTTTAACAAAATTATATTTAGCCACCAGTATTTTCTTAATATATTTTGATGCCTTTGTTGAAAGAATATTTGTAATTTGTAGCAAGCATTTTGGTGTATTTTTAATCTTCTGTGAAAGATATGGGGGATTTTTTGGGTCAGAATTCAAATGTAATCATCGATAAAAGCTTTATTTTTTACTGTAGCACTATGCATGATCATGCCACAATTAAATGTAAAAGTGAAAATGAAAATTGAAAAGAGTAAAAAGAAAATTGAAAAGGGAACATCAAATCCAAAAAGTTAAAGGACCATTTTTTTTCCACATTACAGTTTTTTCCATTTGGCTTTTTCCAATTTCCATTTCCATTTTCAATTTACAAACTGTATGTAAATGAAGAGGCATTGCCCTGCAAGCAGGGTGGGTCTCAGAAGGGGGAAGGTGTAATGGCACCTTACAGCAGAGGGAGCCACACGTCACAAAGTGCTAAAGTGTTACCTCCAGATTGCATCGGGCCAAGTGTTATAGAGTACCCCAGTTTTGAGTCCTAAAACCCGGAAGTGTGTTACCCATGGATTCCTTCACCAAAACTCTAATGGAATTTTTCCATTGGGTTTTGGTTAGATCCATGACATAAGTTCTGTGGTTAGCACAACCTTAACTGACATAGCATATTTTGTTCTACAAGATAAATACATCAGTAAATATCCCACTTGTGAATTTTGAAGCTTTTATGTGCCTCAAAAAAAATTAGACCAATTACATTTATGCTTCAAAAATCTTTAAAGTGGTGTTCATTTGTGAAGATTACCTTGTTTGCCACAGAGCTTATTTTCTGCATTAATCCAAAACCCAGTGGGAAAAATCCATTCAAATTTTGGTGAGAAAACCCATGGCGGAACTAACTTCTGGAGCGGCCTACAAAAAAACATCATCACTTTGGCACACTATTCACTTCAGCTCCACAGCTTGTCATGCAGCTGTAGTATGGAACGTTAAAAGGTCCACAATTTGCTGGGCCTTCTACATGTGTAAGAATCATAAATAGCAAAGAATAACTACACAAGTCCTTAGTGCAAAAGTCACAAAACAAGCATTCAGATCCAATCAGAGCTCTTTGTAGTGCAAGATCCAGTGGCATAGTAGCTAATGCTCATCATATCGCCGTCTGCATATTCTAAGCAAAAACATAAAAAGTACCATTAATAATCTGTTTATGCTTTATTTAAAAGTATTTATCATTCAAGTAGTATGCTACAGGCATATGGAACAATATTTCTGACTAAATTAAATAAATAAATATATTGTGTAATGTGACAATACATAAATAAATACAAATTTAAATGTGAGCATAAATAATTACATGTAGAAGGAATTTATGCATTTATTTATTTATATATCAAATTATTTATTTAATTATTTATGTATTCTTTTATTTATTTTTGTGCTGTCAGGTGAAGTGCATGCAATAAAATAAATATGTCAACTTCATCCATCAAAGGGAAGAGGCTAAATATTGGTCCAGGCAGTTTTACAGACACACTAGGATTCTTTTGAAAGATAATTGAGATGGAACAGGCCCTTAGAAAAAACAATGACCCTGGTGATTATTTGGCACAAAAAGTGTTCCAAAAATGTTTCTTTGTTAAGATTAAGGAGAACAGTTAAGTTAAGATATCCTTCCTGGCTCTCATAGTCTGGGTCAACACCCACAAAAAAGTATATCCACTATAATTAAATCAGTAGACCTTTTACAGGTATACCAGTTCCAATAGTCAGCCCTACTCTCAATTGTAGAGAGGTTAACAGCCAAAGGCAAGGGAAGGTTGTGACCTGGCTGACATGTAAGCAAAGCTACAATTATCAACAACCACTTAATAACAATACTATTTAGTTTAATTATAACTTTTGTTTGTTCTTAAAACAAATAGACTATACTGCCCACTGCAACTGTGTTGGTTGGATGTATTTCATTTAAGTAGTTTATTTTATTTTATCTGTCAATCAGTCATTAATTCTATGAAATCATTGAATTGTTCTATCAATCTAGCCAATATAGTATTAGTAGTAATACATTCATTACAATATATCCTATCCTATCCCTTAGGGCCAAAATGAGGGTGATGCTTCATCTTAAGTGAACTTAAAGATTCATATATAGGCCTAATCATTCATATCTTGTTGTGAGCATAAGACACTAATTCAACCAGAGCATTGCTTTTCATTAAAGGATGCCAATTCCCTGGTCTGAGGGCAGCACTTTAACTGTTCTCAGTGAGTTGTGTGGGAACTAGCCTGCAGACACTTAACCTTGACCACATGTTCCAACAACCCAAATGGACCCTTTCACGATAACCCAGTATAATTACTGAGTTCTCTTTGAAAGGAATGCGCTATGAACATACAGCACTGCCTCTATGGATTTGTTTTTTAAACTACATATACATTTCTATTGGTGGGCATAAACATGCAGAAATGTCTTACATAACCTCATCATAAACTAGAAAATAATATATGGCT
Organism: Polymixia japonica; assembly: GCA_900302305.1. Classification (NCBI taxonomy): domain Eukaryota; kingdom Metazoa; phylum Chordata; class Actinopteri; order Polymixiiformes; family Polymixiidae; genus Polymixia; species Polymixia japonica. The sequence continues at coordinate 32,026 of OMKK01009944.1, read as the reverse complement.
TTAGTGAACAGTTTATATCCACTGTCCTGTGTAATAAATAAACTTCTTTTTGTGTAATGCCTTTGGTTTGCAATTCACCTGATCCTTAGGTAAATATACCCTGTGAAATTGAATGATTCATACCATGACAGAACTTACTCTTTGCTTGTTCTTTGATTCAAGTATTTAGGGCAGGGGAGGATGTGCTTACATACCTATACTATAGTGTGTGGAGGAAACAGACATGTCATGACATCAGTACTGAGAGATTTGCATGACTTTGCAACAAGGTGTAAATCACAAGGAGTGGTTACAGTTATGTTATGCCTAAATAATGCCTATGGCTAGATGAAAGAGTGCAGGATTGCTATTGACCCAAACGTATGCTGTTTTCCTCTGCAACACAACCATTTTGTCTTCAAGGCTTGACTAGATCAAAACCTGATGACATAATGGCAGTTGCTTAACAGGAAGAGCTAACACACAGTGAGCACGAAGACCTATGTTCTGTTTTAAAGTCATGGATTCTTTCCATGAAATATCACTGGATTAATTAGAGTAATAAATAATGAATTGGTCACTAAATAAAGCAAGACAGTCAACTGACCTCTTTACAACCAAATTTGGTCCTGCATGATTGACTGCCTCATGAAAAAAGATGACATTTATCAAAATATACCATACTTATTTACAAGTGACCTATGATTTATTTTGCCTACATACCTTACCTTATCATTAAGGCTAAAGTTCACTGAGTTACCATGGTGTTAAACTATTGAAAACTGATTTAATTCTTCAAAATAAGTCAACATTATGACAGATGAGAGTGTATTATTGAGCTGTGTGTGCAGAAATACCTCCGGGCATTTTTTCTATCCAACATGATTTTATGGCTGGTGTGCAAGTTGAAAGACATTACAGCAGCCAACTACACGTAATTGCCAGTCATTTCTTGGAGAATGATTCACAATTTTTTGTGTCAGTAAGCTGTCTGTGTTCACGTTGTTTAAAACATGTTGGGAAGGATCTTTGATGCAGCCTGCTCACACTATGCCGCTGAAACACAATTAGTGGTTATGTTGCACATGGTGGCCTACCTTAACCACGACACATTCAGAAACCTGAACAAACTCTAGATCAAAGTGGCGAGTCGTTTCTCTGCAAATGTAAGAAAGTAAGAAGAAAGAAGAAATGTAAGTCCTGCATGTGTCTCACTTTCTCCATTCAGGAAAATGTAACAGTCACAGGTTGACTCAGAGATGAAGTCTGATCTTCCCCTTCACTGATATGTCTCTGGTCCAAAGGATGAGCCACAACAGGCTGCATTCGGTGGTGAGAGTCATGTCAAATTCATTTATATAGCCCTTAATCACATTACAGTCTCTAAGGGCTTTACAATCCCACGATCACAAAGAATTAAACAACACCCCCTGACCTTAACTCTCCATCGGACAAGAAAAAACTCCCAGAATTAGTTAGGTAAAAATTTAAGAAATCTTGGGAAGGCGTGCAATGGAGGGATCCCCTTCCAGGATGGTCAGGTGTGCAATAACCCTAACCCAAGTTACAGGTTGTAAATGGAATGATAACACATATACAATTGGACTAACGGGTCATTAATAAAAGACTAAGGAAGTGAGAGTGTCCGGCCGAGCCAACATCATAACATAACATCATAACAGTTTCCAGGACGTCAGCGCAGCCAAGCCAGTAGAGTCCTACTCATCACCCCAACAATCGTCTTAACGTCACAGCAACACAGGCAGACCTCCCTAGGGAGGAAGAAAGGGAACCCACTCGTAGCGATAGTAGAGACATTCATTCATCAAACAACAAAAGGAGACATGGCACGCAGCATTAGACATGATAAAAAGGAAACAATGTAAACAGTATGAGATATAAGAGGATGAATGCAGAGGAGACGACCAGGGTGAAAACCCCCAACTGCTGCTGGAAGGGGGGAGGTGAGGAGAGTAGAAGGAGGGTAGAGGGAGTCACAGAGTGCATGTGGCAGATGAGAGCAAAGTTCAAAAGTGATAGATGGACAGAGAGCTGCTGGACCAGCCAGTTAGAGAGAGAGAGAGAGAGAGAGAGAGAGAGAGAGAGAGAGAGAGAGAGAGAGAGAGAGAGAGAGAGAGAGAGAGAGAGAGAGAGAGAGAGAGAGAGAGAGAGAGAGAGAGAGAGAGAGAGAGAGAGAGAGAGAGAGAGAGAGAGAGAGAGAGAGAGAGAAAAGGAGTGAGAGAGAGAGAGACAGACAGAGAGGGAGAGAGAGAGAGAGAGACAGAGAGAGAGAGAGAGAGAGAGACAGACAGACTGAGAGAGAGAGAGAGAGAGAGAGAGAGTGAGAGACAGACTGAGAGAGAGACAGAGACAGACAGAGCAGAGATACTAAGAGAGAGAGAGAGAGAGAGAGAGAGAGAGCAAGGCTGGAGTTCACTGTCTATCAACACAATCCAGTCAAAATGACCAAAGACTACAGCTGAGTTGCACCTATCACACTTCTAAAGGCCTCAGAGAACATATAAGTAAATGATAACAAGTAAATGGATACTAACTAAATGCATGCATGTATTGGGTTATCTTTGTTGCAAAAAGATCCATCATCAAGTGAAAGTTAGTCCTACACTGTATGTTTACCATTAGTGAACACTATACAATTTTGGAAAATGTGATCTGGTATGATAAAACCTATTTCAACTTCAGAAATACATTGTCTGAATCTTCTTCCTCAATGTGTAGATTTAGATATTGCTCTTAAAGAGGTCGATTTACATACGAGTAGGTTTTGCAGTATTGTAAAATGGATTAGAATACAGCTACAGTATAGACCAGCCATAAAATGACCAAAGAATAGCGTACAATTGATAACATTACCAGACATTAACAACTCCAAACGACGTTGTGGTGTGAAGTAGCGCTGATAACGGGGAGTCTTCCCTGGCTTTTTATTGAGGTGAGAAAATTCCATGGCAGACACCAAAAACATGCATTAACATACCACTGCAAAGCCAAGGTTAGCGAACCTAGACCTTACTCACTTATTACCCCTAACTATCCCTTTGGAAATATACAACTATAACGTTTGGTACACAGACCTCTAATAATGAACAGGTAACAACCAGTCATTATGGGGGCTTGAGCAGGAGATTTACAAATCTCAGTTCAGCGGCGTTGGACAGGTTCCTCTGACTTGAAAATGGTTATTCCATCAAGGGCACGGTGAGGCACATGATAAAATCTAGTGATTTATTCCCGGCGGCTGATAATTACTGGTGTCTTGTCACCTGTCAAAATGAATGGACGGGGAGAGTCCGAGGCTGTAGTCTTCATGATCTTAACACCACGGCAGTAAATCTGACATGTTTGTGAAGCCATAAATCAGAGCTTGCGATAAAGTGGGCTCACTTCTCTGAGCTGAGTGAATACATTCTGCCGTGAGTTTCAAACATTTCAAACACATTCAGCCTTGAAGGTATATAGAGGACTTTGTGGTGTATCAGCAGGATGATTAAAGGTGTGCTAAGTACAATGATTTAAGTGGCTAACTTATGACCACTGAATACAAAAGAAGAAAGACATTAATACCCACTTAGATAAAATAGATTAAATCAAATTAAATTATTGGTTAAACTTTTCTTGGACAATCCATGAGGCTACTCATTATATCAACAGTGTACGAACAGATTGCAAATCTACATTTAGCTCCATGATACCCAACAGGCCAAATTTTCCCACCTCAGATCAATAGTTGAGATTTGAGAGCTGAAACTCTGGGCTGTAATTGTTCTAAAGGTTGGCGTCTCAAAGCCACAACACTTACAATAAAAAGAAGAGAGCAGGAAGGAAGTAATGCATCTCAACGACCCCTAGTTCCCTGTTTGAGGGCCTACCCTTTACTTACCTGACCCATTGCACTTGGCCAGAAGCTTAGCTAAAGGTCAGTGCAATCACCTTTCACTGCCCACTAGTGTCTGACATGTAGGTCTTTATGTGGATGCACCTCTTCCTCTTTTTCAAATGCTCAATTCTATACTTTCTATGTATTTAGAGGAGAGAAAAACAAGAATTAGTGTGTCTACAGTTATATAGTTATATCATATATATATTTATGCATCCGTTGGATGTTTGATTAGGAAATGTCACGTAATAATAACTTGTATTTATACCGCATTCTATACCTATAGATATTGTACCCCCCCCCCCCCACACACACACACAACACACACACACACACACACACACACAAAAAGAGAAAAACAATCAAGAAGGATCGATAGCTACAGCCAGCAGCAATTGCAGGCTCTAATTGTAAAATATTTGCCCTTGTTTTTTCTCTAGCTTTGAAGTCCAGGATCTGCAATGCTCTTGTCCTCAGGTGCTGCCCAGGCCTGATTTATGGGGATGAGTTCCAGGGAAGCTACCTTAAATTACATGGCCCTTAAACCAGAGCAGAGAGAGAAAGAGAGAGAATCGCCACTCTGGAGACAGCTAATTGCAAGGACAAATCTAACCTACGATAGATAAGAAGATTCCTCTCCTCCTCCCAAAACTGAGAAAAGGGGAAACAAGCGTAACAGAGATTAGGCTGATCGGATGAATGCACAATTTGTCACAGACGTCCCAAAGACTAATATTAATGGAACACCCATTTAGATGTATATCACAAATACTCTCACCTGCCCACAAAATTAATGTGTTTTTCTATGGATGTTAAGCCTGAATGCAATGGCAATAATGTAGGATAACTTTGTGTTTATCAAGGCAGAAAGTAGACAGGAACTAAAACAGGAGCTGGATCAAGTGTCTGACATCAACCTTCCATTGTGAACTTTACAGTTTGGTGAAAATAAGTCTCATGTAAAACCACAAATACCTAATGTCAGGGATTAACGGGTCATTAATGAGTGGAAAAGGAGACAAATAAATTCCTCTATAAAAGAATGAAAGTAATAAGGTATAGCCAACTGTCATTCCCAAATAATTAGTATGCGTTTGCTTGTGTATTACACAGGCATGAAGTGTTGAAACTCTTAACAGATCCTGTAAGGGATGAGAAGGAGTGTCAGAGTAGGAGGAGGAGGAGAAGGAGGAGGAGGTGACAGTGCCATTTGCCTGGAGGGCACCCATAAACCTAGAGAGAGAGAGCACCATTCCTCACAGGTGACTGTACCATGTGACTACAGGAGCTTTAAAAAGCAGGCCAACCTGTCTTGTCGAGGTACGAGTAATCACAGGGCCCCGGAGGAGTCAGAGGAGGAGGAGACCAGGGCTGTCGGCACAGCACCAAATACCGACAGCCCCACACACAATCCAAGGAGCGCTTGGAGAAGAGGTCTAGCAGGTAGAAAGCAGCAACGCAGCACCCCTTATAGCCTTGGAAAGAAAGCGACTACTTTTATCAATCAGCGCCTCTCTTCGCTTCAACTACAGCTGTTACCGTTAAGTGTCTGCACGTTCTCTTCACGCCGGCGGTGACGATGAGCTGCAGCAGTTTGGCAGGATCAGAGTTCTCTGAAGAGGAACTGGAGCTAGGCGCGCTGGGCCAAGGTGATGATGAGGGAAGTGACAGAAGCCCAAAGGTGCCCTTCCAAGACAGCGAGGGCTCAGCTAGCAGCCCAGGTGAACCAGAGGACGGGCAGACCAAGAAGCGCAGTCGACCCATCCGCTCGAAGGCTCGACGTGTCGCCGCCAACGTCCGTGAGCGAAAACGCATCATGGACTACAACCAGGCCTTTAATGCCCTACGTGTTGCGCTCAACCATGACCTCAGTGGAAAGCGGCTCTCGAAGATCGCCACTCTGCAACGGGCCATCAACCGCATCTCTGCTCTTTCAGTATTTTTGAGCACGAACCCCCCAAGTAAGCCCTGCACTCACCGGGAGTGCAACAGGTCGACTGTTGGGCCAGCTGGAATGGGAGCATCGAGGCTGGAGCAGACCAGGGTTACAGTTCCACGTGTGGAGCCCCAAGGTTACATCCCCTGGCACACATCCATCTCGCACCAAATGCAGCCCCCGCAAGGCCCTCACGTCCACAGGCTGCCCACAGAGCCACACGTCTACATGGATAGCATTGGATCTTCGTGCCCCCCATCGCCGCACTATCCTTGTTATCCCACTGAGGGACAGCTTTATGCCTCACATGGACATTGCGGTAGCCCCCCCGACCATCCACCGAGCCCGCTCCGATACCCTCAGGTGGGTGAGGGGTTGGGGTACCAGCCAGGGGTGTGGGCTTCATGCGCCCAGACCTACATGGACACTTTTGTGGAACCCTCCCCAGCTCTGGGGCTTCCCTGGCAGGTGAGCTACCTGCAGGAGCCAGGAGCTCAGCACAGCCTCCCTGCTCTGACATAAAGTCTACGAAGGCTACATTCACCACTGTGAGCCCTGGAGACTGATGGAATCACCAGCAAACTGTCAAATAATCTCAGGGAAAAGACTTGTGAAGTTTTTCTGTTACCACTACTGCCATCAATTCAGTATTACTGTACCACTGTACTCTTTTATTGTAGATCAAAGTAATCTAAAAGTCCTTCATCTAAATAAAGAAAAGTGCAATGGCAATCTAGACTGCAGAATGTTGATAATAGTATTTTGACCTTTTCAAAATGTTCAAGAATGTTTCACTAACTGCGCTGTAGAACTGTCCTCTACAGAAGAATGTCTTAGTAAACATATTCATACATTTTTTGACTAATTCAGAAGGTGAGTTTATTGAAAACGCCACTATTTACCTCTGAATGCAAGCTCTCATGCAAAATGATCACTTTTAGTGTTTATTCAGATACAGTGCCTATAAAAACACTACTTATGAGTGATGCTCATTCTCATGCCAAAGATTGAAAATGTCTCACAAGGGTATCCAGAATCAATTAAAAACATTAAACATTATTCATTGTTACAGCTGACAAAGACATAAAGACAAATCAGTAGACTACTCAACAAAGAGGGGATGAATGTATCGAAATACGATAAAAGTGCAAACTAAGTAAATGTGAGTAAATCTTGATGGAAATTTTCACGCTATAAAATTTACATAGATGTGTAAAATGTCCAATACTTCACAAAAACACACAGTTCCATGTGAGAGGTTCGTTTTATTTTTCATTGCAAAAATGTTATGGTAATACAGTTTGTATAAACTTGTTTAAACGTGATTAAAAACATATAATAATAAGACTTCACTTTCACAACAATCATGTTTGGTTGGATCTATTTTGGTTCTCTGGACTTTCAAAGTGCTTAGACTTTACAAATGTGTGTGTGTGTGTGTGTGTGTGTGTCTATGTGCCTGCATGTCTGTGTGCCTTTGATTACAGCCTCAGGTCTCTATCTTTCTGCGCCTGAGATGACAGAGGTCCTTCACTCAGTTGAGAAATGGCCTTACAAGTCCATTCTTGTCATTTTTCTGAGAAACAAAAAGTCAAGGTGCTGTTTACACACGGCAAAATAAAAGCTGCGGCCCGGCAGGAAGAGGGACACCATCTCTGTCTTTCCTGCAGTATATGTGAAAAATGCAGGCATAATGAAAAATGCACGTTCTACAGTGTGAAACACAGTTGACTTGGCTCTTCATTTAGATTTGTTAACCGAAACATATTTCTGTGATGTAAGTGAGAGCTCGGTGGCAGTAGGTCAGCGGGCTTTTGTGCAGATCAAGTAGAGTAAACTCTAACCACCACCTTCCCTCCTGGTCCAACCAACTCAAGTAGTCAACAACACCCCCCCCCCCCCC
>OMKK01009944.1:3136-24290 GCA_900302305.1 Polymixia japonica | reverse complement strand
CCCCCCCCCCCCCCAGCTGAGCAGTATGTCATGGAAACAGCTTTAATATTAGACTATAGGACAGAGCCCACAGACAGATTTATGTGGGCTCAGGAAGGAAGCCCGCGCCCCGTCATCATCATCGCGGTGAAATCCCCTGTCGGGCTACGCCGACCCGCAGGTGGAATGGGGTGTGTGAGTGTTTTTTTTTTTGAACATCCTGGAGGTCTCCCGAGATGGGCCCTGAGACGCTGCTGAAACATGAGTCGGCCCGGGGAGAACTCCTGCAGGCTCTGTGGATAAATAACTGGTGTGTTACAACAACAATTAACGGGCAGGAAGGAAAGGGAACATGGACAAAGAGATGAATGGATGGAAAGGGGGAGTGAAATAATCGGAAGAGGAGAACACAGGTAGCGAGAGAAAGGAGGAGGCTGACTACAACTACAGCCCAACATTCTCTCTCACAGACGTGAGTCACTGGAAAACCTTGACTCACCAGTCATAGATGAGTGTGACTGACAGAATACAGTGACGGCATGTCTCTTTCTCCTCCCTCTATGGCACAGAACCAGGCCTCGGTGCCAGCTGATCTGACCGCCTGGGTCCTCGACAGACTCCAGAGTGAAAGTGTGCCGGACGTACAGTGCCGTTCTAGTGAGACTATTTATTTTCTGGCTCTTAATTGGTTCCTTACTGAAGGAAAATGTATGGCCTCCATGTCAGGAAGCTTAGAATGCAAAAACCCCTTATTTTCCGTTACAATAAAGGATGAATGGCAAATATAGAAAAACATTCTACTTTTATTTTATAGTTAACGTAAATATCCAAGTAAAAATCCCCCACGCCACGAATAGCATTCATCTATCTCGAGTCTCAGTGCAGTTTTAACAGGTCGACATTTTCATGTTGTGTTATGACTCACCTGAGTGTTTACCTCACTTCTACGCCATGCCTGTCAGTGATGTATGTTTTCAGACGGCTCCGCCCCCTTGACATCCTCTCCTGCCAAACTGCTGGAAAGGAAACCAAGCAAAGGTGAGGAGACACGATGCCAAAGACACTAGGGTGTGTTTAATAATGTGAGTGATATATGGGAATGTGTCAACCTAGAGTCAAGACGCATGTTGATGCTCTACATCACTTAACACAGGCAAACACACACACAAACGCACGTACGCACACGCCCACACACACACACCCACACACACACACACACAGTAGCACAAACAACTCTGATACCATGAGACCATCACTGGTGAAGGTGAATGAACTGACGCTCTTACATTGTTCCCATGACATGCACAAACAAACTGCTTGCATCACTACTGACACATGTAAACTATAGCAGGGCAATAAATCAAAATACATCTCCGGTAAGTTACGCAGCACGGTTGAGTTGCAAAACTCAGTTGAATGAATGTAGTACTAAATTGATGTGGCTTATCCATCTGTCCTGGCAACTGCAGGAGTGATTTAACTGTCTAAAACAACTGGCTAGACTTTGTTGAGGTACGAGTCCTCTTACAGCCTATGATGAATTCACATCATACAATACAAAAAAACGTACTATGATACTATACTATACTACTACTTACTATTTTTTTTTACAAATATATTATTTATATAATATAATACAATATAACATAACATAACATACTATAATATAAATATAATATAATATAATATAATATAATTTAATATATAATTATCCCTTGTGCCATAATCCAAAGTGAGTATTCACATAGAGGCCTAATTCATGATGGAATCATATGCTGCCCTGCAAATGAACACCATAGAGAACATCAGGCCACGTCCTCATAAATCTACAGGACCATAAGGCAGACAGCAACATTCCCCAGCTGTCTACTCTAGTTTCCAGGGTAAGTGTGAGTGAGTGAGCAAGTCATTGGAGTTATCAAGTGGGCATCTTCAACAGTGGATTCCAGCATCCTGGAACGACCCTCCTCTTTACCCACTTTACCCATAAGAGACTCAAACCTGCTGCCACACTATCTGTTTCTAGGACACTACCTTAACATCTGCATTGCCAACCATACTAGCCCTTACGAAAAAGTCACGTGAAATGACGTGGAAAACAACATGTGAGTGTTATCACATGTGGTTTTTGGACAAATGTTTTAGTTTTTCACATGTGAATATTCCCACGTGATTTAACATTGTCCACATGTAAACCACCTGTGAATGTTCCCACGAGATTTTGGACACGTGTTTTACATGTTGGTTTTTTACATGTGATTCAATTAATGTGTGGAAAACCACATGTGAATATTTTCACATGTGAATAGGAACAATCACATGTGGAAATGTCAAACACACACATATTATATTTACACATGTGTACATTTTATTTCACATGTGAAAGTGCAGGAAATCTATCTATCTATCTATAGTGGCAGGGCTAAACAGTGGCAGGGCTAAACAACCTACTTTATACACTTGTCACATAAACACACCTCTACAAAAAAAACAACAAGTAATTTGATAAACAATGTGTTTTTCAGTATTATCATTGTACATTATTTAGCACTTGGATTTAAACCTCTAACCCTTGCCATGTTTTACCCAATGAACTATACAGGACCACCATTGCAGGACTTGCCATTGTTGAATATATCATTCCATTACCCACTGTTGTTATAGAAGTAGAAATGGTCTGACAGTACCATTCGTGCTGTGCATTTTATATTACATTATATTGCCTTGATTGTACTGGTTATGTACTTTAGTTTCATGCATGAAATTGCTTTACGCTTCAGACCAGAACATAGCTAGTTAACTCTCCATTGGTTGCAGATCAGCCTGTTGGAAATTGTGAGTTCACAAATAGGTTCTTGGGAAACATTCAGTTTGTTCCTTGCTGTAGCAGCTGGTATAATCACATTGAATGGCATCTATCTACAATTTCATATTGTTAAAGAATGGAGCATACTTAAATGTGTAGTATGCAGTGCTTCTGAAACAGAAACTAAGAATGTTAAACAGTCACTCAAATGTTAAAAAACGAAATAAGGATGACTTTGCCATACATAAATACAGCAGAGACACGTGTCATGCTTGTTTCTATAACAACATCACATTTGTATTAGCTGACCATTCTAGAATATTGATCTGAAAAGGAAGCTCTGGGGATAATACACTACAACATGCTAAACATAGTCATGACCGGTGAAAAGGGTTGTAACAAGTACATTCGTAGTCTCTTTGTTTCGTTACATTAGGCTCAGTTTTTTCAATTTCATTGAATATTTTATCAACAATTGTCTCACTGAAGAGACACTGATCCAGAGTCTCTCTGATATTTGAGGCTGCCCTGCGTTCAAATCTGAGCTCATTTTACCGTATTCCCAATTTTAAGGTTGTGTAAAATAGCTCCTTGCCCCTGCTATCTATGAAATGTTATTCCTGTCATTTTATTTAGGATGAATACGATTTAACCTGTTTCATTAACCAGTCAGCAGCATGTACAGACCAGTGTGCAGTTTCCGTATTGAACACTAGATGGCAAGGAAGGACAATAAAACAATATTCTTTCATGTGTGAAAACATGAAGCTGCAACTACATGTTTTAAACAACTGGTGGCAGCACAAGATTAAAATTCCTGAATTTCAACGAGGGACAAATAAGTCATGATTTAATTTACAAAACTTTTAGGGTTCAGTATCTTAAATGGTATTAATTAACTGTGTAATTTACTACGAGCATCAGCACACAGCCTCTGTACTAAATATAAAGGAATGAGTCCCCCTTGGAGATTTAACTGCACAAAATCTCTAGGGCTTGCTCTGTGTCCCAATACAATATTTGCAGCAGGGTGAATCATTGCAGCCTAATGCAGGATCCATTCAGATTACACCACATAACTCAGTTTCAATGTCTTTTTTTTTATTTTGGCAGCCTTTGTGGTGACAAGTGATATAATCACTTTTGCTGCCACAAACAGAAAACTATCTGGCTCAAATGTTCTGTTGACGCCAGGGAGGCTAACAAGGAAATGTCTTTATGGAAGAGACAACATTAACCTCATTAAATTTGAATTAAATATATTTTTGTGAGGTATATTCAATAACAATATAAATGTAAAAAAAACATGTAAAAATATAGACTTGCTTCAAAACTTAATCTGTAATGTGTAAAAGCTCTATAATGACTATCAGAGATATGGAACTACAAGCTCCCTCATTCTGCTGACAGTTGTCAACATCACAGTGTCATTGCAACACATGGCAGGAAAAATGGTGCACAGACCAGAGTCTGTTGTCAATGTATTAGTGTTAATAAAAAAGAGTATGGTATGGACTACAGTTTAAGGTGTTTTCTGTTAAAATATTTCAGGGCAGAAAGTGTTAAGAATTTTTAGCATTCTGAAATATTCTGAGATATATTTTTGATATTTTTGGGGTAAAACTTGAACTGATGAACTTTAAACTTTAAAGGCTGATTCTGTTTTTTTCAGCCTTACCTCTTTTTTTTCTATTATTTTTTAGGGAACTATTGCTTATGAATATAACCCTGTTTTCAAGCAGGATTGGAAATGGGATCTAACTATAAATGATCCTCCAAGACCTCCAAGAGGTGCAAGGTCAAAACAAATTAAATAAATAAATACATGGGGTATGTTCATGTATGTCTACAGGGACGAGCAGGACCTCCACAGATGTACAAAACACTCATTGCCTATTGATTGTGGCTGTAGAGCTTCACAAAAGAGGGCATTATTTCTCACCATATGGCTGTGTCTCCTTTAGGGATCCTGGGTTATAATCATAATCCCATATGACTCATAACCCATAATAATTATAATCATAATAATTTTAACACATTTTTTTTCACATATAATTGTGCTTAACAATATATCCACTCACTTAAGAAGATTCTTTATAAACTTGACACTTTCTAACTACACCACAGGAGTTAGATTGAGGATGAATATACTCCGCCATTATGCCACTCCATCTACTTTGACAATCTATCTCTGAGTTTGCCCTCCTTTGACCCTTATGCCAGGGTCAATTACCATTGCCAACTAAATTGATACTCAGTCATGTCACCTTGGTGCTGGTGGGCTTGGTGGGTGTTCTGATGTAGTTGATAATGAAAAAAGATATATGGAGCAGATATAACTGTTATAGTCTTCTACATGATAAAGCCATGTGCTTCAATAATGGTAAATAATACCAGCTTGCTTTACCTTCATTGACAGATAACAATAAAACCTAAAACCTAACAACTGGTTGTGACCTGAGCAGCCTCAGTAATAATCACAGCAACTGCTCAGGTGATCTTGAACAGTAGATGGCAGGAATTATCTTCCTTGTAGACCACGTAGAAAGGTGACACCCTGACAAGATGACACATCTCCCAAGTCTCTATGGATAACTAGCTTGGCTGACACTGGGGTTACAGAGACACAGCGCTCTGCTGAGAATTGAGGGTGGCAGTTCTGGCACAAGGAACAGTGGGTGGGCTGCAGTGTCAAGGTGGTTTCAAAGGGAGGCTTGGCTTGGTTTGTTTTTTTGAGCTAGTTACATGCTTGCAATAGTGAAGCCAATCCTAATGTAGTTCACGCCACCACTGCTGCCCAGCTATTACTGTAACATAGATTTAACATAGCTGCTCCCTATGGGTGTCTCTCACTGCTTATAACTTGATATACAATATTTGTGATTTTGAGTCATATTCAGTAACCCATTCCCATGACTCCCAGTGCCTCCTTTCAATTTAGACTGTTTTTATTTACTGGCACAAGGTGTTTGTTTGCTTTGAGATAGAGGGAAGCTTGTCAGCCTTCTGTTGTAATGCAGAAGAACAGGAAATAATCAGGTACTGGGAAATTGGATAGCATTTGACATCAGCTAGTATACCTATCAACAGATCTTTGAATTAAGAAAAGGCGCACAAGTAAGTAGTCTTAAAGACTACCATTGTCCAAGTTATTTTGGGCCTATGAGGACAGTGACAGTGTCTCTCAGGAGAGTAAGAGCAGTCTCAAAGAATAGTCAGAGGGAGCAAGGATATATGGAAGCACTTTGTAAGACAAACACATTCTGTCTTTCATACATTATATACATACATTACATTATTATCATACATTATATCTGTTGTGTCCAGGGTCAGGACAACCTTAACCTTGAATGTGTTTAATTAGTGGAAAGGCCTCAGGTGCCAGAGTGAAAAAAAATACTACAATGTGGAGGAGAAAATCAAAAGATCTGCTCAAAAAATGTCTACAGAAAATATATCATAATATATATGCATGTATATATATATATATATATATATATATATATTATGTGTGTGTGGGCAAACATAATTAATATGTATGACAGTAAAACAATTTCTGTGTAATATCAGTTGAAGTTTAAAAGTTGTGCCTTTTTGAACACTCTCACACACAGACACGTGCACAAACACATTGACACACACACATGCACACACACGCACAAATACAGATCAAACAAAAAGAAAAAAAATGTGTCTGTGGCTGGCCTATTTTCTCAATGGTTTTTTGTATGTGAGCACATTCATTGTACATCCACATTCAGCTCCCCGCTCGCTATTTCTGCAGGAACACTGTCTTCGCTTGCCCATCGATTGCTCTTCAAATTTAGCTCCGAGGACAGTCCGTTCCAATTAAACATGCATCATAAGCGTGAGGAGAGAATCTGATAAAAACATACTTTGAAAAACATCTAGGGCATATTTCAAAATACCAGCCTACAAACTGGGACTCTGAAATAGAGACTCCTTAGATCTCTGCATTAAGCCCTCTCAGCAAAAGCTTCTAGAACCTCTACTGTTAAAACCATAAACTAGCTCAAAACACACAACCATTTCTGCCCTACAGTGACCATGTTACATTGTCTGATACTGTGAACAATTGTGACACACATTGAATTGGATTCTAAGAAATTCAATCATCCTTTATGTAATTTAGACAAGTATGTCTCATTAGCATTCACATTTCAAGAGAGACATGTCTAAAGATATAAACATTTAGGATGAAATATAGAGCACACATAAATTACACATGGATCAATCATACCACATCAAATTGCAAAGGGCTGTTTAACTGTGTTGTGTAGTTGAAAATGCCTATTGTTAAGCAGACTTTACAGCAAAGCATTTAGCTCATTCTTAGTTACTTTCATGGAGTATCTTTTCAATATCAGTGGAAAGAGGTGACGACTGCTTTAAGCATTACAAAGTTTTAGAATAAATTTCCTATATGAATTGAGGTTGAAATTCTTTGTGTGTGATTCTAAAGGTAAATCCGTAATTTACTTCTGATTGTATAGGGTTATTATGGTATGTATTAAGCATCAATTGCATTGCAATCTGGAAATATATCAGTCTATCCATTTCCATCTATTCCTATTTGGGGATTAATAGGGTGGAGTTGAATTTAGTACCAGGTTCTCACTGATTGGGTCCATGCATCTGTCCATCATCAGAGGCCTGGCGTCCTGGCCAATGCATGTTTTCATTTCATTGCATATCTCCTCCCATAGTTTGGGCCAAAAAAACGATTCTGTCCCATTAAAACAATTTGACAACAAAATTGCGCATCGTCCCTGTCTGCAAAATGTTAGCTAATTACCCCGGCTCTGTCATTTTGGATGGATAGGTGTTGGACAGGTGTTTGTTTACTTGTGGACGGGACATTTTGGGACGAGTTGAGGGGTGAGGTGGGGTGGCGGTGGTCCTGACCACGCCCACTCAATCCTGAGTTCTTTTCAATACAGAGTTTATGTCTGACTGTGATGTGTGTTATTGACAGTATTTGGTAGATGTGTAGTGGATACATCCCTCTGTGATCATTGATTATTTTATATGATTATTATTGTTATTTTATATGATTATTTTAACAATTTCCAGCCCCTTTACAATCCCTTTAATTATGCAAAATGCATGTGTTGTTGGGCTATTGTGACTAATCCTCTTCATCGCACAGGTGGATTTAGGACCTATTGGACCTTTAAGCCTACATTGTCCTTGGGTTTGCTATTGGGTCAATAACCAGGGACTACTATTGTTCAACGGTTCACTCCATTCCCTGGTGCATTTCCTGGTGGCAGAAACCTTGCCCTGCCATCACCTGTGGCTTGCCTTCTTCTGAAGCCTTTATTTTACAGCTTCTTCTCCATATTTATTTTTCTACTGTATCTCTTCAGTGTTGAACAGTGTGAAGGTCTCTAGATTACAGACAGCTTCTCTGCTCTCTGCAGCTCGATTTCCCTGCTTCACTTAGCATGGTCAGCGCTATGAAGAGTGCAACCTGGGACCTATGGACCTATGGACCACAAACTAAGTTCTTTGGCCACATCAAACTTCAAGTTCCAGCTCTATCCTTTCGTTAGCGTCATTGCTGCTTTGCTTATGCTGCTTACGTCTGTTTCCTCTGCTTGCATATGGAAGTAGATATATTGGTGAGTTACAGCTGGGCCTTCCTGGTTCCCTGCAGTGCCTCTGCCAGTTTCCTGGCAGCACCAGGTAGTGCCACCACTTACATTGCCCCTGTTCTAGCACATCTTGCCACCAGACAGACCTGCATTGTTTTTCACAACAGCTGACAACTGTACCAAATCTAAAATGTCCAGCAAGATGTCATATGTGTCTCTTATTGAGTCTTGCTCTTTCACATCAGATGTTAGATCAGTTGTTGTTTATTTTGACAACGTTTTCCCACGTTGTCCAGCTGTGTTAGTTATTGTTAGTATTATTATTAATTCATATTAATAATCAAAACACCGCCATATTGGCAGGAAAGTGGGAGTATTGCTTCATTCAATTCAATTCATTCACACAGTGATGATGTAAATTGAAGATACAGACTAGCTAACGCTACATACAAGTTAGCACACCGATGACATTACACTGCCCGTTAATTAAGATGAAGTGACACTTACCCTTCCAGTGACGACAAAGCAATTTTTAGCTGGTAGACTCCAAATCTGAATGTTCATCACAAATCCAGATTTCGTCCATTTGTACTCCTCCAGGCTTTTGTAGGCTTTCGAAGACTTTCCAGAGGAGGACGAGGGAAAGTTGATCAGATGTCTGGATACTGCAGGTCTGGAACATTCCGGCTGTTTCAGTACTTGTGAAAAGGGGGCATTATAAGGTAATGTTAATCTATCAAGTTTTGCAATATAGTGTTCAATCTCCTTGGAATTAAAATGCGCAGTGAACTCTGACGGCTTGAAATCCACGCTGGCATCATTCATTTTTGCTCACACTTTTCCTGCCAACATGGCGGCGTAAACAAAACGAGTCACGTGACGCCCGGAGCTCTATTAGACAAATTACAAATAGTTGATCAAATTAAGAGATTTTTAAAGTTTTGCAGACACATTAACAAATTGTTTAAATGAATCAATTAATAACAAAATGTATAAATGTGCTCTTGCTAAAGCGAGCATGCCTACTATAACTGTTGAACAAGTGGACAATCATAGCTGATGCAAAAGTATTATTCCTCCTGTCTCTCCTTGAGAAGATCAATGGTGACAACAGGTCAAAAAGCAAATTCTAACATCCTTGGTCTTAATGCAGGAAGCGCAGACAGGTAATGGCAACTGCACAGCCATTTACCTTGCTCTGACATCTCCTATTTAAGGTGTCATTGGTTTTAAAGAAGAAATCTTTGTCCTGTTCATTGACACCTGCTGCAAGAGCAGTATACACTTGATGAGACCATCTTAAGGCTTGTTCAGATGTTAATGTGCTCAGTTGGCTTAACATAGTACACCTACAACATTTTTTTCACTTCCTTTATGGAGATGCCTGGGTCACAGATTTTGTGAGGCATCCAATGGTAATATAAGCTTTCAGTACTGTGGACAACACAAACTATGCATCTTCACTTAGAGCACATACAGGTCTATAGGACCTGTCCCCATAACCCTAGGCCAATACCCTGGAGTTCAGGGTCAAAAAGAAAAGGCCCATATGAACCAGGTTTTGAGATGCTGTCAACTGCTATCATGATTTAAATATCTTTCTTTAAGACAAATTAGGTTAGAAAATAGAGGATTTATGGTATATTTGGCAAGCTTATCACTTTTTGTCATATTTGAATCAGAATCAGAATCAGAATGATCTTTATTGTCATTATATTTATTTGCAAGAAATTTCAAAAGTACAACAATTATAACTAACAATTTCAAAATTGAAGTCATTTCATTGCAGAAAGGTTTGCTTTTTTTTTTTTTTTTTTTTTTAAATGGAAACAAATAAATCAGTATGCTGTGTAGCCCTTTGCATCAACAACTTAAGGAGGGCAAATTCTAGGTCCCTCCAAGTTGGTAATTTAGCTAATAGAGTGGGTCTAAATAATTGAGAAAAATAAATTGGTCTTTTAAAAGGTTATCTGTATCCTGACATCAGGCCACCTCTCAGGAATATTAAACTACAGCTTGTTAAGTGATTGGACAGGTTCATTTCAGCGGGTATTTTCACTGGTGCTACCCTAATTGTTTAATTTCCCCCTCCTCTTGGAGTCAACCTCTAATGGATTGATTTTTTCCAGGGAAATTGGTTTATAAAAACACCTATAAGAGGAGAGGTTGGATGGCAGGAAGACATCAGAGGAGAGGAGAGCAAATAAAGAGAGTGGGGTAGAAAGAAATTATAATGTGAGTAAAGTGAAAAAGGGAGAAGCTAAGGAAAAGTGTGACAGATAAGTTGTCGAAAGACATGTCTGAGCCTTAATAGGCTCTCCGAGCAATTACAGCCCTATAGCTCTGTAGTATTCTGTGAGCTCTCGCCAACCACCGGTTTGAAAATATTTCATCATGGTCTTGCCAAAGTAAATGAACAACACTGATGCAACCTCAACACCCTGAGGTCAACTGAGTGTTGGTCCCAAGCTGAGCTCTTCCACAGTGATATAGATTTTCATACACATTTGTACAGTCTCACTCACAATAAGTCTCCCTGCGGAGAGGTAGAAAAAGGGTCCAGCAGTAATGAGAATAGAAAAGAATTGGTGTCATTAGTCATAGATAAAGATACATTATATGCCAGGCTTACTTGGTCAGTGGGACTTTACTGTTTTTTTACTGTTTTTTTATCCTCTGTGCCGCTGAGACTCACTGAATTGAATCAATTCCCTTTTGTGAACCAGAGAAAATAGAAAAAATGGAAAAGAAAAGGCAATTACTGAAGGAGAAAATATGATAAGGGAGAAAACAATTTGAACCTCAACTGTCAAAACAAGATGAATTTGTTTGTTGGGGTCAGGTAAGTCATACAGTTAGGCTGTATGTGTCTACTATGAAGCCTAAAAGCCTTTTTTTTAATCAACTCAAGGTTTACCTGAAATGAATAAAGTTGTAGCTTATAGGGATCTATCAATAGTTTTAAGTGGTCTAGAGGAATTAAGGTAATCTAAATCTACATGGTGAATAAAAGCAAAGGCTGGGTCAGTTTGATTATTTCAAATTACTATTTTCTAAGCTTTCATTACTGTACAGTAGGTGCTTATGAAAAAGACCTGCTTGTAAACAGTGGAACAGTGTATCAATTTGAGCAAAGATTTAAGAATAAGATTCCTCCTGAAAATTCCCATAATTTAACTGAACAAATATGCCTTGAAGTTGCTTGTTGGATGGGTTTTCTTTTCAAAAACTGAAATGTGGTTCAGTAGAATTCATAGCTGGTGAAGGACTTGGCCCATTTTTGTTTCTAATAAACATCGATATTGCTGCTCCCATTTTGGGTCATTGTACCCCCACATAGTGAACAGCCACCCAATAAGTCAGGTGGCACTTAGCATAATTTCTCTTCAGTTGTGTGAATGATTCATTTTCCAATTTCTATGGCCAAAAGAGCAAAATAAGTCTGACAAATTGTGTAGGACTGTAGGAAATGTGTGACTCACTATTTTGTCCATGTTAGAAAGGATTGTGCACTTTAGTCATCCAGATAAATTAGCTAGTCAGTACTTTAATTAATCAAAATGAAATGTGATTTGCTCAATAGTTTTGACTGTATTTAACATTTCATCAAAATTAAAATAACAGGGAAAAGAATAAGATGGGGACAAATAGCAAGTTTCTTGTTGCTTCCCTGGTAGGTTAAAGGATCTTTAGACATAGGATCCTTTCCTCCTCATATGGCCCCTGATCTGATATGAAATAAAGAGGTCAGATAGCTGCAGTGGGAAACAATATTCACATGGCTATACTGTGAAATGAATGAAATGAAAACGAAAATAAAGTTGTTCCAATGCAAATCAAAGAAGGAACATCTGAGATATGGACTTGCTATACTGGTAGTCTATTTAAAGCATCCTAACACCACTAAATGTAATAATTCCATTATTCCTATTGCCTTGGATAGTCCAAGCCACTGACGCATGTACCATACCCCCTGCATGGTGTGGAGATAGTTCAGTCTCACAAGTACTTTGGGATCCCCATTATGACAAACTGGACTGGTCTGCTAACATGGATGCACTTTACAAGAAATGACAGCTCAGGTCATTCAGCATGTACAGGAGGCTACTCCACATGTTCAACTAGTCTGCAGAGACCAATACATGGTTCATTGCTGTTCTGTGCTGTTGTGGAAACAGCAAGGCTGTGCATGCTGGCCGCTGGTCAAAAAGACTAGTTCTGCCATAGGGTTGAGCTTTGACATCCTGAAGAATGAGGTCACAACTTAACTCCACCTTGGGCAATGCTTCCCATCCTCTAAATGGTGAGCTGGTGTTGTTACAGCACATGTTTAGGATGAAGCACATTCCTCCATCTGACTATACAGAGCTACTTGACACAACAGCCTCAGCCAACTGGGAATCTGCCCTGTTCCTGTGCTCTACTCTAGACTACACTGCACAGCTCACACAGTCTGATCTATATCAGCCTGTAAATATTTCCAGACACGTATCTCTGCAATGTGTTACTTTGACATATTTGGTAAAACAGTATGTAGATCCTTTAACATTAATATTGAAAGGGCTGGTGAGCGTGAATAGTTGACTGTGCACATTTGCACATCCTGCACTGTTCTGCAAATATTTAATTTGAATTGAATTTATTTGGGATAAGTGAAGTGAAACATACAGTATATGATAAAAGCACTTCATGTATATTTACACAATAAAGTATACAATGTATATAGCACAATAAAGTATTAATTAAAACTTATTTCCATTGTGGTCCTCGATGGAACATTGATGGAACTATTCAGTATAGTATATTTTTACTATTTTTTATTTTGCAGTGACACAACTGACCCCAACAGACACATTCCATTTGTGTGTGTGGATAATGAGGACTCATTGCTAATTATAATTGGTTACATGATCAAAGATTGAAGAAAAAAAACAGTGAGAAATTCAGTTGATAAAACCCTGACAAAATAATACAGCATCACAGATTTGATGGCAATTGTCCAAGGGGGCAATTGTCAATAAGACCTTTATCTTGAAATTTATGATTGCAAACTTGAATATTCAATTGCTACATTAAAACTGAATGAATATTGCATGAACACTGAAACCTGAAAAAAAGCATCAAATCATATTCATTAATGTGTCTTGTAGTTGTTATGGAGTAGTCTTTCCTATTAACATGCACTCCCCAGGTTAATTAAGTTTTAAAAATTCTCACATTCAATTTGTTTCATTGTCCATTGCTGCACTGCCCAGGGCTATTAAATCACCATGCCTTTGTGGGTTGCTCAGTCACAAAGTGACTTTTTTAATACCCGCAGTCAGTCAAGTTTCAATACTTTTGAAAAAAAAAATTGAAATGGATTTCATTCTTCATCTCCTTACTTTGCACCTCTATTGCTCTCTAATTTCTTTTGAAAGCTTAAAGCACATTCACCAAAACAAATGTGCTTTGCATGTTTGATGGTATTGACATGTCAGCTTGTTTTCCTAAGAATTGTTTTTATCTGGTTGAGGATCCTTAAAAACAATTGGAACAGGAGGACGCCCATTTCATTAAAACCTTCAAAATGCACAAAGAATAAATACTATTCCTTATGTTTGAATTATATTTACATGCGATTTATATGCTAAGGTTTCTGTGATTGATCTCCTAGCAGGGGTTGTATCATTAGACTGAGATAGCGAAATTATTCAGTATTTATTACATCTATTCAATTTAGATTGTTGTTATTTTTCCAATTATTTAGAATGCATTAAAGCTGCAATCCATAACTTTTGCACTTTGTCTCCCTCTCTGGTGGTGAGAATTAATTCAAATGATGTTCAGACTGCAACAAACATGGTGTAGCACAGTAGCAGAAGCTTGCTGTAATGGGTGTTAGTTTAGCATGCGGGCCTGCCACCCCCTAACTAAATGCGCACTGTGCACCTACATCATTGCTATACCTGCTTCAGCACTATGGACCACCATGTGTGCACTCATGCACATGTCCTTATAGCCCCTGCGTGCCTACCTGCTTTCAGTCCCAAGGATAGTACTCAGAATACGGAAAAGCTATGGTCAACAGAATTAACAAAACCCCAACAATCGTTGCCAATGATTAATCACAGAAAGCCAAATCTGATTATAACACAAAGCTACATACACATGGGCTACAACAGCATGTAGCCTAAGACTCAAAACAAACCAGATCACGTGTTACTGCAGCAAGGCCTAGGAGCTGGAGGAGAGTGTAAGAGGCATAGCGGCCTAACTCAAATCAACACAGGCAGATAGCCAACTCACCTATTTGGAGGGCATCTGATGTGCCTTGCACTCAGCAAAATCACTCACAATTTGGGTCAGATTTCAGTCTCTGGCTTGGGTGTTCTCAACTGAAAGTATAAGTCCATTCAGTCTCTCCTGTACCAAGGTGCTCCTTAGCTCTGGTTCAATGAGCTTCTGAATGCATTAAGAGTAAGTACAATGTTTTTTAATTTATTCAGAAGATTCAAAACAATATAAAATAACTAATACAATACATAAAGTGTACTGTCAAGTTAAAGCTGCTATGTGTGCTATTCTGACTTTATCGATAGCTAAGGGAAACAACAAGCCGTTACAGTTCAAAACAAGCTGGACTTTTCTACTCTACTACAGCAGCTCTCTGATGCTCCCCTCTCCTGTCCATCAAAAGCCTCACACACTACAGGTGAACAGATTCTTAGGAGGAATGTAACCTGAACCTCACTGAACCTTCGCATAGTAGACTTTTCGTTATTTTAATATAAAATAACAGCACTTTTGCACATAGCAGCTTTAAAGAGGTAATCACAGCTAATGTAGATATTAAATACAATGCAATCATTAAGCACTTTCATATTTTGACCTATGCTGACCTTTGGAAACTACTGTCATCCAACTACTGTAGGCTGACTGACTGTAGAATTGAGCTAAATTAAACCAAATATTCACAGAAGGCCAATTTGTGAACATGAAATTATTTAGTCCTAAACCTGTGGATACAGCCTGTTATCTCTAGCTCTGGGCTCCAATTATGTTGTTTTGTGGAGTTATAAAGTGAAGGCTATGTAACAAAGTTTTGTACAATTTTGAATATACTAGATTGGTGAGGTTAGATTAGATTAGAATTTTAATAATTCCACTGGGGAAATGATGTCATTGCAGCAGCAAAGTAGACAGAGGTAAAAAATAATAATACAACTAAGGGTACTAAGATACTACAAGTTATTCTAACTACTACAGTAAATAAATAAAGAGATGAAGGTACATTAACCCAACATGCACATCTCTATATACTTCATACATAGAGATGCGCAATATGCACTGCAGCTATTAATATGAATATGTTGAACATTTAATTCACATAATACAAATATGCATTTCAGCTATTGAAATATCCAGATATATGTTATAATAGAAAGAATATATAATGACCTGATTAAAGTAATTTGATATAAACTGATGGCATGTAATGTGTTTTAATTGATTAGTATGCTAGTACTTTTGTTATACCTAAAGCTAAATTACATAAGTCAAAGAAAATATCTGTACCGTCTCAAATAGATTGGTCAAATAGATTTCTGTGTGCGCGTTGAATCTAAACAAGATATATAATGCACACCACACTAATGGGAACACTTAGACTGCTCTTGAGAATAGATTTTTCAATATAGTGTATGACTGGTACACTGACACAAGGACAATTTACTATGTTTACAATTTACACTGCAACCTTTAGAGTCCACCTCCATTATTTTTTGCATTTTTGAGTTGTTTGTTATTGTCCTTTGCCAACCACTGCTGCTATAAATTGATTCCGTATTGCCACATTAACAAATAAATGATTTTTGCACCAAATGTTTTGCACCTCCAAAAGCACTACTTGGCAAAAAGTGACTGAAGCTGTCATAGCTTTGCTGGTGCTTGATGTTCGATTGCTAACCACAACATTATGTTTCCATTTGGATAAAAAACTTGAGGGGGAAAGGAAGTAAACTTTGCTGGAGGACGACTTTAAATAGCATATTAACTCATGGCAACAAGCATGACATATATCTGAGCAGAAAACAAGCATTATGTTCAAAACACTATAGATCGATACAATATTTAACTAGATTATTGGGTCAACAGAGTGAGTAAAAAAAGAAAAAGAAACATCTTCCCTAATCTCCAGTCCAGGAGTCACAACAGTAAATCCCTCGAAACTCTGACGCCAGTGCTGCTGTAGTATCCCAAAAAAACAACATTATTCTTTTCATTGTTAGCTGGTGTATTTTCAATTGAACACAGACTGCTATTTATTTATGATCCATATCTGTCATAGTTATGTTAGGTTAGACCGTGAGTGACATTCATAAACAAACAAAAGACTTGTGTGAAAAGGCTGCAATCATCAACACATAGCCTAAGGTTAGCCTAAGGCCAAAAGACAAGGTTGTGGCTAATTCAGGGTTTTTTAAAATTTGTAATTTGCAGCTTGAGATCAACTAACAGAAAAACTGCTGTTTGTTTTAACAGTTGAGTGATCAATTTTCTTTCCCTGTTCTCCTTTTACCTGTTTCAATTCTGACAAGTTGGGACACTACATTCAAAATTTAAAAAGGGCAGTAGCTGTCAAACTTTAAGGAACCACCTATCAAACTGAAGTTCCCTGCGGTTCTCCAAATGTGCTGGTTGCTGGCGAAATGGCCATCCAAAAAGTCAGACCCTGAGGCGCTGTCCCGTTTCAAGGATGTTATCCAAAGTGGCACAGACAGCACAAATGGGGATGAAAGAGGATTTGCTGTCATTTTGGGCAGCTAAGCGTCAACCTCCAAGCCAAAAAGCCTATAATTCTAAGCAGCGGCCAGAGGGTCATGTTGGCCCTCTATCAGCTCCCACACTCAGCTCTGCAGTGGTAAAGACCTGCTGTATGACAACAGGGAATGGTGTGCCTTCAAAAATGAATGGACCACACACAGGCACTTCGTCACACCAAGCTCCACCAAGCTCCACTATTGCTGCTTAATATGCAGTCTGGAAAACTGTTGTTCACACTAGGATGTGAGTGATGTGAGGACATGTTAATAGCAAGGGAACTGACATGAAAAAGGCATTACAGTCAGGAAGCAACATGACAGCATGCAATCACAAGAGGTCAAGGTACATAATTAGTACAAGTGACGGGACTAGAGCATGGCTTTATGTAAATAAGCAAAACATATTATTTCACATGGTGCAACTCTAATCTAATAATACCTCTCTGTTCTATGAGTGGTTGAAGTAAAGAAAATAATTTATAAAAACAGGGGATGAGGAGCAGAGGCATCTACAAAAATAGCTAGTGGATACAATTGTTGTTTTAAATAATAATATATAATATATATTATGTTAAAAAAAACAAAAAAAACTTAAATTGATGCCTGCAGTTGGCACTAACATCACAACCATTTTACAATCACATAAATAAGATTATGGAGCCAAAACATTATATACTGTGATGCTTTTAATTGAAGCTCATTGCATAAATTGACTAACTGTAGAGCATACAGTTTCCAAAAAACACTTAATAGGCTCTGTATCATTTTTTGGGTGAATCCAGTTTCATTGCAAGAAACAGAATCCAAAATATATTTGATCATCTGATTTGAGGGTTTATGTATGTTCTTGCTACAGTGCAGCCTAGATAGAAGAGATAGAGTTTACTGTTGTAGGTAATAACCAGTTTTTGAACACTAAAACTGCCAGCAGGTCACTTCAATTTCTTTAATCTATATTAACTGTTCAAATAAACTCTATTGAACACCTAGTCCTTTTCATAAGATGGAGTTATAGAGCATTTTATAAGAAGAAAATGGCTCTAGCACAAACAACAACAACAACAAACAAACAAACAGAAAACTCCAAAACCAAACAAAGACATTTTAAGCATTTACCTATCTCAGCCAAAAGGTCAAATTTACAACACCATTATTGTTATTATTCATATGCTGGAATAGCCCTAGAAATCTTTTACATTTGGTTTATTTTATTTCACTTTTTCTTTAAGAACAATAAAAATAACATTAGCAAATTTTATTTAAAGATATTTTACTTTTCCCACACTGGGGACTATAATTACTTTAACATTATTTTTTAGGTTTATACATAGTTTTTATAGTCATATATGATATATACTAATTCTTACATGGCTTGCTGAAACAAAACACATCTGTTGTAATTTTTTTGTGTGTCATGTATAGTTCATGTATTCAAAATGTGAAAGGGTAAAATTGGTGGTTTAAATTGATAACAGTATCTTGTAGAATCTGAGTCAGCATAAATTTAGAATAAGCAGCGTTCTTATAGATAATTAAGGACATTAATCACACGTGTGATGCTAAAATGTCCGTGGTTGATTTCTTAAAGGCAAAATTACTGACAAATGTGCCCACACTTCTTGGTGTAGTCAAACAACCTACCATTAGCACGTTACAGTGATTTAACTTGCTAAATTATAATATAATAATCAGTCTATCTGATCATGACTGTTGATTGTTGATTGTTTACTGCGGTTTGATCTGGGCACAGGAAAATATAATCGCTTTGTCTGAGAGTTGTGTACTAAATAGCACATGAAAAGCATGCAAGATTTTGCATGTATTATATTTGTATGTATTCTATAAAGTATGCTTTTCCTCGGTAAAAATACATGGAGCAATACAGCACGCCCTTTAATGCACCTTTTGTAGAATTCCCCCATTAAAACAGTACATCTATGTTGCATTAGCACTGTGGCAGTATCCCTTCTCTAACGATATGAAGCTACCTGAATAGGCATAATGTAACACACAATTGAACTTGTTATGCCTCATTGCTTGTCATGCTGTGCGCCTCCTGGGAATAAGACAGAACAAACAACAACAGCAAACACCAATTTCTCTCCTACAAAGAATGTACACTGTAGGAAGCGTTTGCCATAGCGTACCAAGCATGCAGTATACATATTTGTAAGCATCCTTTTGTCTCATGCTGTATATTTTTCTCTCCCCGTTTCAGTGAAATAAGCAGATTATCAAAGTATTGATCATCCATACACGTGGACTTTCACATAGAAATGTACTGATTTTTCCACAGATGAGCTTTTCATTTTTATGACCATGTGCTTGTTAAAGGGATTAATTGTGTGATTTATCAAAGGATTTCCAGTTCCTCAGAAAGTGCATTATACATGCTAATCATAGGTTTCACATACTATGTAAATCCACTGAGTTTGTCTTTTACCTGTCTGCTATCCTAACAAGATAATATAAGGAGAAAACAACATACTAGAAAGCCTTGCTTTGATATGAGTTTCTGTTCAAAGAATAAGAACAATGCTTGGTGGGAGAGAGGGATGAGATAACACAAGCTGTCACATGCCACAATCACAAAGCCTACTGAAGAAATACAGTTTTAATAAACCCCCCCTCCCACATAATCAGATCTGCTTTATGAAATACAGCCTGAGATCCATTGAAGTTACTTACGACTGGGAGAAGGCATTAAAACAGAATTGAGTTTGCATGCTGAGAGGCCTGGTAAGCAGGCTCAGCCTCTGGGAGTCCTGTATGTGTACTTACACTGATGAGCAGGCTGAGAGGCTGAGATGACTGTGGGTCTATGGAGATTGCCGTCTGAAAGCCTATCCATTAGCTGCCATTTAGTCCAGCCCAACAACAACCCTCATTAGAGGATAGGTCTTAAATGAAATGCTCGCTTGAAAATTGGCCTTCCTGTTGTTACCCAATCTCCTGATTTGAATCATGCCAGGGAGCGCAGCACAACCAGGAAATGGAACTCGCAGCTAACCTATTAAATTTTCTGCTAATGCATATAATGACCAGTGTTCTTTTTCCATGGCAACAATGAAATGGAATATTTTTTGTGCCAAAGATTTCACCATCAAGTAGAAAGCCATTGCTTTGACTAATTTAACTGAATATGATTTGCTTGAAAAGCCTGAAATGATTATCTTATGGAGTGTGAGCAAAACTGTTTTTTTGTTAATTTGCGTTGTTTCTTCTTTGACTAAGACTGTGGCCAAGGGCACAATTCAGCTATTCAGCTGAGTCCCTGATTGCATAGTATAAAATTCAGTAACCCGTTGAACACTTGCAGCTCCCACTGTAAATGTTGTGGAACTTTTCTCTTTAACACTAGTCCAAATTTAGTAACATTACCTCTGATTCAATTAAATTTGCCATGTCAGGACCTAGTTACATAACAGTTGAAGTTTAATACATGTAAGAACAAAGCCATTACATTAACAGATCAGGCATGCATGACTTAACCATTTAACATGTTACATTAGCTGGCAGGAGCTGTTATAAAACTGGACTGTTGCCAAGATAGCTCCTTAGCATCTGGGCATAAGAAGACAACTGTTGTCAGCTGTTAGGGACAGTTTAGGACGCGATTATGATAAAATAAATAAACCTCAATAGCCGGGAATAATTGTCTTCAAATCCCACATAATTAGAAAACGTAAATCCCTTACTACAGCCATGTGATAAAAGAAATGATAAAAAAACAAACAAACAGCAGACTGAGGTGACTCCATTTCCAACTAAGCTAATCTGTGGGTTATGTGAACAAACTGACCTTGGCCACAATCCTTCTGCTTTTATCAGAAGAGCTTATCTATGTTAATGTAGGTATGTGTGAAAAAGGCTAGTATATACTAATATACTGTACATTAATACTGTATATATACTGTATATATACTATAGTAGTCACTATAATATAT
>OMKK01009936.1:2956-25899 GCA_900302305.1 Polymixia japonica | reverse complement strand
GGGGGGGGGAGGACTTTTTAAACATGAAGCAGGACCTTCGGGTCTGTATTTACAGCAGCCTCCCATGGTGCCCCTATTTGTCTCCTCCTGGGTGGCGAAGGGAAGCCAGCGGCTCTTCACAACATCTGCAGGCATTCTTCTACGGGTCCCCGGAGGCATATAATAACCCATTACCTCCATCTCTGACAAAAACACACATTTAAACTACAATTACGCCCCCTGCCTCCTCTCCCTCATGCATTCCATCTCATCCCCTCTCCTTCGTCTGTTCTGCAATTCAATCGTTGCCAACCTGAGGCTCTTCCATTTGCTCCCCTTGCTCGCAATGTCTCTTTCACATCCGCCCAGGAGACTGTATGAGATTGGCTCACAACTGAAGAGGAGCCTTTTAGAGGAAATAAGGAGATTCATCATGAATATAATCCCTCTTTTATTGTGTAGATACATATTATGCACAGACACGTGTTCACACAAACATGCGAGCACGTACGTACTGTATGCGCGCGCGCACGCACACACACACACACACACACACACACACACACACACACACACACACACGCACACACACACACACACACACACAGAGCGATTTACATTTTCAACAATAAAACATGAGTATTCACATTTGTTTCACAACCCAATGATGACAAATTTTCTTGAGAGAAAAACGTTAGACAGCAATAGTAGTTTGCGATCTGAGGATAAGCAGCAAAACATGATCCCATCTATTCCTATATACTCTCAGATGACATTTCTCCTTATTTCAGCGGTTGCAGCAGAACTTGCAGTTTTTCAGGCTGAAATAGCATTACATTTTGAACGCATGCTAGAATAATAAATCTCTCGCTCATGACGCCGTAAACAGAAGATTCAGCGCTAGATGGAGGAAAACGTAGAAAGTGCAGATATCTGGTGATCAGTTTCAATGTATCAAAAGGGACATCTGTAGAGGGATAAACAGAAGCCACAGCTATCATCAAATAACTGCGACCCCAGGAAGCCTCTTTCTCTCATTCTACAGTAGCTAGGCCCAATTTCACAGGCCGCGCTGTGGCTGAATGGGAAGAAATTGGAAAAAAATGTGAAATCGATTGCTTAGATTGCAGTTGTACTTTTATTTGGCTCCCTTTCTGTCATTTTACAGTGTTATTCAGTGTTAGAGTGCATTTCCAGCCTGCACGGTGCTGATAATGGCACAAGAAATGGAAAGAAAAAAACTACCTTTCGGCTTGGAACAATCTCACTCTGTCGGTTGGAAATACTACTAAAAATAATCCAGCTAGGGACGGACTAAGGTTACCATCTGTTCAGACTCTCATATTAGCCATATTAGCATATACTACTTACATACAGAGATGCAGATTCTACATCAAGGGGAATGTTGCTATTTGAAAGTGACTTTATGTTACAATTTGTTTATTTTTATACAAAAGGTAGGTACCCCCAAGCAGTGCTGATTGCACAAAGACCTGTTCCAACCGTACCGATAATTGAGGACTACAGATGGAAATGAGCTTCTGGCTAAATCTGGTGCAACCATCTTTTTGTTTTGTAAACAACTAATGTACTTGCACACTGTCCTTTTTATAAACTAAATTAAAAAAAATTAAAAAAATTCTAATCAGATCAGCCCAGTTTTATTGGTTGCTACGCCAGCCCTTGTGATAACCTGGGAGCTAGTTAGTGAACATGCTTGTTTTCTCATGGTTTTTATCTTACAGTGTGTATGTACACTACTTGGTGGAAAACATTTCAGTCAGTACACATACATTAATAACCATTATAAAAAAAAAGCCTTAACACTCTTGAGAATGGTCTTTACTCTCATTTAGGATTTTTCGGTGCTGACAAAGTATCCCCCTGAGCTTCACAGCTAGTTGCGTCAACATTGAATCCGTTTTCACAGTAATCACTGTAAAGAATGCCCTGTGGGGTATTATTGTTGTAATCTCCTTTTATCTCATCTTTGTCATTACACTGGCAAACCTAATATTTCAGAACACATCACAGTTTATATGAGGTGCACTACTTTTGCCTCATAAACAGGGTTGTTACCAAACAAGCAGGTGATTAAGAAAGAATTCCTTTAATTAACCTTCCATATGGCAACAAGTAACGGCAATATTACACTATCAAGAAAAAAAATCTGAAAACAACAGGGAATGATTTGGATATTCAATAGACACAATTTGCATTGATAAACAATAACATCCTTAGTTAGGCTTGTGTAATTATTCTAGCAAATCCATCAGTATATAAATTCTAATTAAGAGCAATAGAGATTAAACGACAGCATGTTAATACATGGAAATTGCACGGCAATCACATTGCTCAATAAACAGCAATTAGTCTATTTCTCTTGGCGGCATTAGATTGCAGGTGGTACCACATGCTGTGAATGTCAAAAGGCCCACCACAGCAAACTCTCTCAATTGCACTGTGATTGAGAGCTCAAATTGCAGTGAATTGCCAGGCATACACTTAGGCATCACAAAAGGAGCATTGCCTGTTAACTGCTGAAAGCTTGTGTGTAAAGCTTGATCATGTACATGTATTCAAGTTGGATGAAATATGCAATGCAATGCAATTTCCCAGTCACAATGTTTAATAGACGTCTCTCCAGTGCTGTACCTGTATGTATCTTTAATGGTAGCATGTCTGATTGTCTGTTCTTTTACTAGATTTGATCCTTATTGTTACAGGGCATAATGAAATGTAGACTACTGGCAAAGGCTGATATGTGAATTTGTTTCATTCAATTTAACTTCAGTTGTAAAAGCTGAGTAATATTCTAAAGCACTGGAGTTCAGTCTGGCCTGCATGAGATAGTCAACACGCAGGATTTAAAATATTGTTCTAAATCATACTTTTTCTCTGTATGTGTAAGCAAGGGCATATCTACCAGCTATCATCAGCTTATCTATCTATTATCTATCAGCTTAATCACCATGGAGACAAAAACTATGATGTAGAGTCGCAGATTATGCTCAACTACCATGAGTTGTCAGTTGTGCATAGTTGTTTTTTTGCCCTGATCCAGGCTCCTTTATCCAATCATAAACTACTGGTGGTACATAGGTGGCAGGTATCAGTGGGTCAAACTGTGTGGCTCCAACAGGCTGACGATTTACAGTATAATGGTAATTTGTGGGTCCTGTGGGAGGATGAAAAATATTTTCTTTTATCATGTAGGGAGTGGGACATGGCTGGAATAATTTTCAGGCATCACCAGATAGTATCCTTACCATTTTCATAAAAATTGCATTAAACAGGCCTGCAATCTGACTCTGTGAAATCAATAATCTGTTGCAACACTCCAGGGGCAACAAAGAGATTTACATTAGTGACAAACACAGAACAACATTGCATGTGCAGACAAATTTAATGAAATTAAGAAAAAAGCAGGATTAGAATGCGACATGAAAGAATATTGGTAGGATTAGTAAGAAAGGAAGATATTTTCAATTCAATGCCATTCTCTATTCTATGTATCTTAACAAATGTACCCTTTTGTCTTAGGTAAGGGCAGGGATGCCACTCTGGGTAACCCTCTAAACTCTGTTAGCCCATGTTTGTATTTCTGAAATAAATATTATTCTTTTGAATGTACATATGATCAAATTCATAGGCTAGGTATTATGCTGATGGAAGTTAGATGAAAAAAACCCCACAAAACAAATAAAAAATACTATATTAAAATAATGATACAAATAAATAGTGTGACTTTTTAATATAGGTGGTGATCTCTTATTTGAGTTTATAGAATAGGCAGGCAACTGCAAGGCAAGTAAATATTTTTGCAAAGGAGCTTAAAGTGTGAAATCTGTCAGCAGCTCTGGGTGGCCTGGGTTTGGGTTTTCCGTGATGTGGTAGGTAGACTAGATTTTAGGCCCCAGTTGTCATTACACCAGATTTCTGCAACTGTCATTGTGCCTATGAGCAAGACTTACAGTACAGCGGTCTGGCTAGAATGTCCTCCAGTGTACATTTGTGGTCCATTTATGTACTTTGTGTGTTATATATCTGCTGTTGCCTATTCTGTTTCTGTTCTCTGCCTATTTGTATTCGTAATCTGTCGTGTTATGACGTTACTGTAATTAGGCAAGTAATTTGCTCATATGTCAACATTTTTCCTGTTTCAGACTGGAGGAATTTAATTGGCTGCCTGGCCTTTACGTCTCTCGCAATTGGCTGTTGCTGTTTCCGGGGCTCTGTACAGTCATTGACGTTTCACGGTCTGCCCTGAGACAGACTGGGGAGAATGGCTGCCAGTGGAGGTTAGCAAATCTTCGTTGTTTGTATTTAGTAATCAGACTCAAATAACGCATTCTAAAGTTTTCATTTGTGTGTTTACCTGTAAATGAAAACTAGTCTTACAACCTGACCCGATGAAAGAGTCATGACGAATAGCGTTCTTCGTAAAAGAAGTCCAGCTCTAAAGGACTCCTCTCAAAAGTGTGGGCTATCGTTAGCCTGGCTATGTAGCTAGCTGTTAGCTAACTTGCTAGCTTTAGCCATCTAGTTAGCTAACTAGCCACAGCTGATTGTGTAAACACTTGTTCACAGTAGAGACAAGTGTTGGATCACTTATAGTTATTGTTGTCGAGAATAATTGGGCGGGCAACAACCTAAATTAGCTTAACATTTTCTGGGAAAAGTGAATGTTTAAAGGTGTACACATTTCGTCGTCTTGTGGTGTTTCAACATTGTGCCAGTATTGTAATATCAACGAGCATGCTAATGCTAGCTGGGTTGCTAGCCTTCTGCTACCAGCTCAGCCTTCAAGTCAGCTAGCTAACGATAAAGCTATCAACATGTAGACCAGGTCAGGCTGTCCGGGACTGTTTATGCTCAACAAGCATCTGTGTCGAAGCTGTGTATTACAACTGAACAGTTTGGCATTAGCTAGAGTGTGTCCTTAAAGTTCAATAGCTTGCTAATTAGCAACCAAGTATTCTACCCACTAAGGGCACTTTTCTTATGATTGCTAGCTAGCTAGTTACCACCTGGCCAGACGTTAGCAAAGTTTTTTATTCACTCACCGCGAGTCTTTGTTCTGTCAACCAACGTTAGTTGGCATTGCACAACTCCAAGGGAGATCATATCTTAATGGTTGCAAACTTCAGGCAATAATATTATATTACAGGTAAAACAACGCCGGTACCGTATGTATGCGTCTTATTATAGCACGTTTTACAAAACAAGCTAACGGCTTACTCTATTAGTTTTAGCCGAGTAGAAGAGTGTATTAATAGCGGTGTGTTTGATGTGTTAAAGCTAAAGTCTGCTATTCTCAATTAAGACAGTAGGACATTCCAGTCAATAATTGTGAACAACTTTCTTCTCAGACGAGAAATAAGAGTCAACCACTAAGTTATAAAAATTGGAGCTGTCTCATAGAACGTGAATGGAACACATATATTCTTGGCTCACACCAGTGTTGTTTTTATACCCAAATAAGCTTTGTTATATATTAGCGTTGCCAAAAATATACCTTTATTACTAGAAAATTGCCCTGGGTCCTTTCCCAGTAACTTTTGACATATTTGCCCATTTCATTCTATCTGGAGCAGCTCAAGACGTAACTCAAGACAACTACCTGGTTGTATCCCAGGTTTGACTGTTGGCTCCCTGGTTTCTGGGCAAGACTTTTTATGTTTACAACTATTGATTGGACTGTTTTAGGCCATATGAACAGCATATAGTAATCCTAAAATAATTTATTTGTTTAACATTTTATGCGATTATGTCTTAGCTATGTCTTGTTATGTGTGATATCTAATATCTCTCTCTATCTCTCTCAGAGGTAGGGAAGCTGTTACAAGTACAGAATGGGACACCTCCAAGCACCAATTACAACGGGGTAGATGCTGTTCACGCCTGTAACATCCTTCAGCAGCTCAAGGCCTTGTATGATGAAGCACAGCTCACAGACATTGTTGTAGAAGTGGACCATGGGAAGACTTTTTCCTGTCACCGAAATGTCCTTGCTGCCATCAGCCCATACTTTAGGTAATAAACGTTTGATATTACAGATATGTATTTGTGGGTAAATGCCAATTTCCTGTACTATGACAACCTCTGCTTTATATGGACCTGAAATTGAAATTCTGTCCTTGACATCTATACTACTGAGCACCAAAAGATGTTACGTGACAACATTTATTGCTTTAATTTACAAAGAAATAGACAGATCATCTGAGAAATCCATTTGGCAATGCCAGCGAGCACTCTGGAGTTTGTCAATAATGTAACAGATATGCTCATATGGTGTTTAAATTCACGCTCCTAGCTTGCTTCAAACAACGGTGAGCAAAACTTAATGTTAGCCTATTCTTGTATAGCCAGACCATTTTCTAGAAGTTGACTTTATGTTAACTAAGAAAGTTCTTAGCTAACCTGATCATAACTCCTAATTTAAACATGCTCTGCATGATTTGTGTATAATGTCAGCCTCTATAGTAGTTAAATTGGTGCTGTGGATCAGTGGGGGGTACCCATATTGTGCTCGTTGCAGTCAGTGTGTGTGCGTGTGGAATTAACGGGCTGACATTGGCCTGCCCTGCAACCCCAATGCACATTCAGGTGAACGATGCCAATCAAGTCACAGGCAAAGCCGACAGCTCGGGGAAAATGGTGACCTAAATCTTGCGCTGGTAAACTAGAGATTCTGTTTCAGGTTGAGGTAAAACTGGGATTCAGTTCATAGATTATCTATGTCAGAACTATACTTTGATCATCCAGGACCAACAGGAGAGGTTTAAAAAAACAAAAACATACATATTCGCCAAGATCCTGTTCAGCCTCTTTAAGCCAAGCCAAAGTCCTTGAGGCTCTTCTAGAAACACCAGCCTAGCCTCCTTCACTCTCTTGCATGTGACTCCCTTTAATCTAGGATGATCTACTTATGTGATCATAACTGCCGCCACTAGCCTGCTAGGCAGAGACATGAAGAAGACCCCTGCGATATTGTCTGACCTGTAAATGATTCCATAAACATCCTCTGCTGCATCTCTGTCAATTTGTAAATGATAAAGTAAATGTGACATTGATGAAATGTAGAAGAAGGTGATTCATTTAAAGATTTTCTTCCAAGGATAGACTTTGATATGTATTCATTTGCATAAACAAGAAGTTGGCTTTATCAAAATAGGCTAAAATTCTTTAGTTTATACAAATTGTCATTTTGTACTCAAGGCAGTAATTACGGTATTGCAATATTGAGAAAATCCAAGGCCATATCAGGCCCTACTGGCCAACAAACCAGATTTGGGTGAAACAAACAAGTATTTAAAGTTACAATGTGTAACCTTTCTGCTTGATAAAATATCTGCAGGGAATTTTGAAAGATAATGTTTGAAATTATTCCTTTTCTTTTGCCTGATTATGCCTGAGATATCCTTTTTAGAAAAATGTCTGTCTGTCACAGACTCGTCTTTGTGTTTACTACTTCTGTCATGTGACTCATGCTAGAGCTTGGAGCCCCTCATTGGCCATTTATGCAACGTGTACACATAATGACATTTCATGTGAATGAATCAATACTTTGTTAGCACAAAGTATATATTTATGTTTTTTCTTTAGGTAAAGGTAACGCTTTTAGGTTTCATCTGAAAGTGTCAGAAACACTAAGTCTTACTGAAACAGAACTGGAGAAGTTCAAACGGTGGAAATTGAAGATTTATGTCTGCCTAAAACACAAAATTTTCATTTTTCATTCTACATAACTAACTGGCTTTGTCAGGACAGCTAATGGACCCAATGAGGCTACAAGCAACAATTGCTGCCTCAATTTCAAAGCAAATAGGACATGTAGGGACATGTATAGGCAGATTTCCAATTAGGACACTGACCATCAATACACTGATATACCGTTGTAATTCTTATTAGTAGTAGTCAAAGATATTGATGAAAGCAATATACCAAAACACCTTATAAGATCAAGTGAACAATAAAGAAAATATAAATGTAACAATGTAAATGTTATATATTAGTAAAATTGAAAATATATATAAAGAAATCAATTGCGAGCATCTACAAGCAAGTAGAATCACCTCTAGAGGGCTTGCTGGATGGTGTACTTTTCCATAGATTTGCTTTTATGCATTTTTGAAGACAATGAGGAGAATAAAACCTAGTAGTCCGTAAATCGTAACACCTAACAGAGTAACTGGAGCTCGCAGTTACGCATCTATAGAGAGCTGGATTAGCATGTTCTTAGCCTTATGTATTCTAGAATTCTTTATCTTTCAAATAGATAATATAGGGTATGAATACATTCGCCGTAACCTAATTGATGCAAGTTATACCGTCTGGTAAATAAATACATTCGAACACAGCATGCCCAACAGTTTCGTTACACACTGCATTGTATCAGTGTTACTCAGTTATAAAAGTAACGCACATTTAAACTCTATTTCTGAACAAAGTCCTTCTTTTTTTTTTTTTTTTTAACCAGCAAAATCCTTCCGAGTTCAGCAATATAACATGTGACTATGTTCGTCCCAAAAATATAGCATCATATTGACGTCAAATTGTAGTGGGGAAACTTTGCCCGCCAGCGCCACTAGTGGAGTGCAAGAGGTTAATAAAACTAACCGCACTGCTTGTCAAATGTTGACACATTGTAATCAGAATGTAATCATTACATAAAAACCTAATAATAGTTTGGCTCTCGGCACCTATTGAACACCTGACCATCCTGGAAGGGCCTCCCTCCATTGCATGCCATCCCAAGGTTTCTTCCAGTTTTTCCTTGTCCAATCCAGGGTCAAGGTCAGCGGGTCTTGTTTAAGTCCTATTAATTGTGGGCTTGTAAAGCCCTTTAAGACTGTAATGTGATTAAGGGATATACAAATAAACTTGACGACAAACTTGACATGAACATATTGTTACATCATGTGCATTTTTTTTCACCCTCACCACCAGGTCCATGTTCACTAGTGGCCTTACTGAGAGCAGCCAACGTGAGGTCAGGATTGTAGGGGTGGAATCTGAATCCATGCACCTGGTCCTGGACTATGCCTACACGTCCAGGGTCACGCTTTCTGAGTCCAATGTCCAGGCCCTGTTCACCGCAGCCAGCATCTTCCAGATCCCTGCCTTGCAGGACCAATGTGCCCAGTTTATGATCAGTCGCCTAGACCCCCAGAACTGCATTGGGGTCTACATGTTTGCTGATGCCTATGGCCACCAGGAGCTGAGGGAACGTTCACAAGACTACATCCGCAAGAAGGTCAATTGAGCTATAATCATATAAGTGGATTCTTAACAGCAATTTTTAATTGCTTTATACATCATTTGTCATTCCGCTCCAGTTATAACAATGCTTTGCTGAGTATTGTGTATGACCAGTGTCTTTTGAGGTTTAAGTTGATGAAATCATACTTGTGTTGTTGTAGTTCTTGTGCGTGTCAAGAGAGCAGGAGTTCCTCCAGATGACGAAGGAGCAGCTGGTCAGCATTCTGAACAATGACGACCTCAACGTGGAGAAGGAAGAGCACGTCTACGAGAGCATTGTCCGCTGGCTGGAGCATGACCGGCCTAGCCGTGAGGCCCATCTAGCTGAGGTTTTTTCCCAGTGCATCCGTCTGCCTTTGTTGGATGAGGCCTTCCTCAATCGCATACCTCCCCGCTTTGCGTGTGCCCTCTCCCTGTCCGAGGACCCTGCTGAGGCCAAAGCTCGCCTCAATGGCACCAACGGTTGCCCCCAGCGCCTGGGCATGACTGCGTCTGAGATGGTCATCTGCTTTGACGCTGCTCACAAACACTCAGGGAAGAAGCAGACGGTGCCTTGCCTGGACACAGCCACCGGCAGGGTGTTCAAGCTGTGCAAGCCCCCTAATGACCTCAGAGAGGTGGGTATCCTGGTATCCTCAGAGAGCGACATTTACATCGCTGGAGGCTACCGGCCCAGCAACAGTGAAGTGTCTATCGACCATCGGGCAGAGAGCGACTTCTGGCAATACGAACATGCAGGGAACCGGTGGCTTCCACGAGCACCTTTGCTGCGGGCTAGGATTGGTTGCAGGCTGGTGCATTGCTGTGGGAAGCTTTATGCTCTAGGGGGGCGCGTGTATGAGGGTGATGGGAGAAACGCATTAAAGTCAGTAGAGTGCTATGATGCCCGGGACAACTGCTGGACAGCAGTCAGTCCCATGCCCGTGGCCATGGAGTTTCACAGTGCAGTGGAGTACAAAGACCGCATCTATGTCCTCCAAGGTGAGTCCAGGCTAAGAAAGAGCTAGTGTGTAATCTCTAAAATGGACAGAAGAAGATGGTGATGATTACTCAGTGGTTAGTTACTTCAAAATAATCAATATTTAGAAATATATGATTAGGCATTGTTGACAGTTGATCACAACTCCAAATTGCATCCCTTCCTTTTCACAGGTGAGTATTTCTTCTGCTTCGATCCCCGTAAGGACTATTGGGGTCACCTGGCCCCAATGAGTGTCCCTCGGAGCCAGGGTCTGGCTGCCTTATATAAGAACTGCATCTACTACATAGCTGGCATCTGCAGGAACCACCAGCGCACCTTCACTGTTGAGGTCTACGACATTGAGCAGAACACCTGGAGCCGCAAGAGAGACCTACCCTTTGACCAAGCCACAAGCCCCTATATTAAGGCCATGCTGCTGCAGGGCAAGCTACACCTATTTGTACGAGCCACGCAGGTGATGGTGGAGGAGCACGTGTTCCGCACCAGCCGCAAGAACTCTCTTTATCAGTATGACGATGAAGCGGACGTATGGACCAAAGTCTATGAGACACCTGACCGCCTATGGGATCTGGGCCGCCATTTTGAGTGTGTGGTGGCCAAACTTTACCCTCAGTGTCTACAGAAAGTGCTTTGAGGTAGCGAGTTAGCAACATATTGTGAACCCAATCTTGGAGGCAGATGGAGTGGTTTGGTTCTGCCTGCCTTGTGCCTGGTGCTACCTTGGCTTTGCACCACAAGGACCATTATCGATTAAGTCTTAAGTCATTTAAACTTGATGGTTAAACTTGGTTTGACCTGATCAAGACGGGGGTGCTTTTAAAGATTGCAGTATTTTTTTTTTTTTTTTCCCCCAGACAGCACCATCTACCCACACTGATGCTTGTTTTACAGAACCGTACAATGAATCATAAGTGCAATTATCATCTTGTTTGCTTGTTGTTGAGCCATGTTGTTTCATTTTTTTTTATTTTAGATGCATATATAGGTTTGGATTTTTACAAATGATAAGCATGCAATTGAGGGTTTTGTTAAGATAAAAGTGCCCTCCAGGTATGGATGCTACGTGTTGGCATAAAGTGAAAATTTATATATATAAATAACTATATATACTATATATTCATACGGGTAAGATGGGCACTGTAGCTCATTACTAGGTTGCTAGCTCAGATTGAGGAGGTTTGTGTGTTTGCTTTCTTTTTTGTTTAATTCTATGCTCAACTCTTTCCGCAGCTTTTTTTGTGGACAGGTTTTATTTTGAAGTGTGCTCGTGATTTAGATTTAGTATTATTGAAGCTTGAAGCTTATATGATTTTTTTTCCTTTTTTTTTTTTATGACACCCTTTTTTTTCCCTCACAAAAGCGTCAGTGTGTCAAACAATACACTATGTGTGGCTTCCGAGCAGTTTTTAAGTTTGAGTTTTGTTTGAGATACGATTGCATGGGGGCTCATGGCCTCCCACTCTTGAGTTGGCATCCATTTTGTGTCACATGCCAAGACAACTTATGTGAAAAGTTAGAATATTCACTCTCCACATTGGAGAAATAAGGACGGAGTCAAATGTGTGTGCAAAGTTATGTGAGACGTTCAGACCAACTAACAGGTTTACCTCAGTAGCGACTACAGAGACATCTGGGAAGGAGCAAAGGGATACGTTTAAGGCCAATACCTTAATTTGGCCAAAGTGTGAAAAGCTTGTTTCAGCATTGGGCTCTGTTGAGGTTGCCTTTTGTTTGACACCTGATTATAATCTCCTTTCAGAAAAAGGGTTTAAAGAGCCTTCCTCTTATATGCCAAAAAAGCATTTGAGATCATGCTTTTGGTTGATCTAGACATTTGGAAAAAGGTTTCTGGTAGCAATAACTCATGGAACTGTGATTAGGCTATATTAGATTATGTTACTTTAGTAGAAGTGCATTAATTGTTTTCTTGTTTGATTTGGGTGCTTGGCTCTGCTAGCTTAAATCAGTAGGTCCTAATAATGGTTTGTGTGGCTGTTGTATGGTTGTAGACTTGAGAAGTGATATGTAATTTAGTGCAGATCCCTTGGGATGTCATTGTGCCTATGGGTAGACATGGGGCATCAGAATCAAGTACTGTGTTTGTCCTGATGACGAATATCTCAAAAGTCTTACTCTACATTGCACTGAATCACTCGCCACTTCAGTGGTCCTTAACTGCAAACTTTACGAAGCACCCTTTCTGGAAAAAGCAAACTAAAGCAGTGAGGGTGGCCCAGCTGGCGTGCAGATTAATTCAACGGCCATGAATCCAACTTGACACGCCATCACATGGAGGACACGAACTGTTGGTGCTGCTTTTCGTTTTCTTTTTTTTCCTTTTTTTTTGACAATCTTGTATAGAAGTAATACAACCATCGAGTGACGTTTCCTGTCCAACTGCGACATTTTCAATGCCGTCAAGAATTTCCTCATGCAGGTTCCTGTGTCATCTTTGCACTACACATTACGTTTTATTTTGATTTTGTTTTGAAAGAAATGTGTCCACCCCCCTAAAGTCATGTTTCAACAACCATATAGCAATCACCTTGTTTGGTCCTCAAAAATGTTTTACTGGAGAGTAACAGGAGAAGAGTCACATTTAGTATGGAGTTGTGGACATGATAAACTTCTCCAAGAGAAGAACTCCCGACGACTTTAACTGACCTGGCCAGAACAATACCCTCAAATAGCCCTCACTGGAGGGTGGGAGAACAGGGTGGGAGTTCGCCCAAATGCCTACAAGCAGCCATTTGGGAGCCAGGAACGGAGAACTCTCAGGATTACTATTGATACACAGTACTGTATTTAAATGTTTTTGTTATACGTGTAATATACTGTACTATAGGTTTGCTGTACTTGCACAGTTTTTTAAACTTATTTTTGGTTTCTTTTATAACTTGAAAAATAGATGTGATTTCTTTTGTTCTATTCAGTGGCCGTTCCCCCCCCCCCCTCTCTAATCTAATTACCTATTTAGTTATGTTAGAGTAATTCTGCTCTGTTGAGGAAAAAAATATTACCTGCACCTGAGTGTTTCATTTTGATTTTTTTTTGTAGTATTATTGCTTTATTGTAACATCTCATTATCACTAAACATTACAGATAAGTAACTACCTTGTTACATCAGTCTCACAAACACCAGTCATTTAATACAACAAGCTACGAATCAATCAATGTGCTTTCAGTGTACAAGAGTGGCCTTGGGCTGCAAATACCTAGCTCATTTCTTGTCATCAATATGCATCTCTAATGGGTGCTATACCATTGAGTTCTTCCTGCATTTTTTTCTTCACTATTTTTGCTGGTTTGTCTGTTTTGGGGTTTGGGGTATAGTGGTGGTTGAGCTCAACTGTGAAATTCACATTGCACATAATTTGAGAATAAAATGATTGAAAGAAAAATGTTTTCTTTTTTTACATTTATACTGTCTGTTCGTCTGTTTTTCCGCTTATACTCGTTTGCAGGACTTGCAGGCTACACTTTTGTTGCTTGCATATGCTGAGTGTAGTTTACCTATTGGTTTTCAGCACATAAATGGATCCTTAACGCCACAAATTCAGTGAGTAAAGGTGCAAATTTAGCTGAAATGGAGACTGGAGGAAATCTTTCAAACCCCCACTGGGGCAATCCATGTGCCACGTGACAATACGTCAAATACAGCAGCAGACTCGGAGCTGAAACTTCGTGGAGATAAACTGTTCTCAGAGGTGCTGTTTGGAAGGTCGGGTATGTATTCTAAACAACATTTAACTTTAGTTACTGTAGCAGATCCGCGTCTACTGAACAAACAAAGGCAGCGGCAGCAGTCGCGTCGTATTACAGATCTAACGTGAGACCACGTGTGAAATATTTTCTCTTGTTCGGTGCCATTTACACTTTAAACAGAATACATTAACGACCGGCCTTTTAAACTTAAGAAAGTTTAACTGTTAACGAAGCGTTTTTATAATGTTCCAGTAAAGATAGAATGTCCTGTGGAAGTTGTAGCATACCTGAGGTTCGTAGAGGAAGTTTCAGGTGAGATGAGCAGCAGCTACTACAGTTTTTGGACTCATTTCTCTCCTAAATACACGGCTGCTGTGTCTATAGTCTTATAGTCTATTATACTCCTCGTATTATTAGACAACTGCGATCAATTCAGCCTCATCTCTACACCAATTCTGTAAGAAACGCTTTCCCGATTTATTTGAGGATGCAGTAAAGAAGTGGCAAAGATTGTTTTTGAACCAATTTATCGGTTGCGCAATGTTCTATTTACATTATCAGTATCAGTTGTAGTGTAATTGATACATGAAGTAATTATACTTAAATTACGACTAAAAAGGCTTATTACTGATTGATACGAATTTAAATAATATAATTATTTTGAAACATTTAATTGTTTATACTGTGTTGAGTTTTTGAGTCTATATGTAACTATGTGAAAACGGGGGTTATTCTTGGACACAGTGAAACACAGTCATCCTCTGTTGCTTCAGTAATAAGTTCAGGCTGATTGTCACGAGTATTTTTACTCTTCAGGGTTCAAATGAAACTAAACACGTTGTTCATTATAAAAGTCGTACAATATACCACAGGCTTTTATCACTTAACTAATGACTAACACCCAGTGTTCATTACAATCTCAATTACACAAAATTATACATTGAAAACCTCAATGCATCAGCTGCATAACGTTTGTGATCTCTTGGTTTGTTTTGTCATTTCAAACCTAAGTAATATTGCCATTTTGGATATACTGGATGCACATTGTGCTATGTGATGAGCTGGATGAAAATAATCCAGGATACTTCCATCGAGTAGACCATCAACGTTATGCACCTGGTCCATTCTCTTCTCAGTTTTTGAAAATATATCCCATATATAACAACATATCTTCATTGTCTTGAAGATATAATCTAAGACATTTGTGCTCTTTGAACAGGAACATGCCCCCTGCACCAGAAGCTCAGATGGGCTACGCCCCCTTGGATGGAGGTTGGGGCTGGATGGTGGTGGTTGGGGCTTTCATTTCTATTGGGTTCGCCTACTCTATTCCCAAAGCCCTCACTGTTTTCTTCAAGGAGATCCAGGACCACTTCCATGTCAGCTACAGTGATATAGCATGGGTCGCCTCCATCATGTTGGCTGCCATGTATGCTGGCGGTGAGTTGACACTAACAGGATATTGTTAAATGTAATGGGCCAATACGCTATGTAGGCCTATTCAATGCACAAAGACGTTCAGATGATAACGTTTCTTGACTTATCTACACGTTTTTATGCATTGTCTGTTCTTACTTTATGACTACATTGTTTATTTAAGATTACTGTTTGTAGATCAGGAAGGCTAATCTAAAATTGTGGGAGAAATTTAAACTGCCACAACTGACAAGTTGATTGAGAATGATGGAGTTAGCATCTGTATTATGGGATGAAGAAAAAGACGGTTGTTTTGCAGCCTCATTCTGACTGAAGTCCAACATAATGAATTAAGTTAGCCTGAGACAAACAG
Source organism: Polymixia japonica (assembly GCA_900302305.1). NCBI lineage: Eukaryota > Metazoa > Chordata > Actinopteri > Polymixiiformes > Polymixiidae > Polymixia > Polymixia japonica. The sequence continues at coordinate 10,180 of OMKK01009936.1, read as the reverse complement.
TAGTCTAATGCCTAATGAAGGAAATGTTGTTTGCATGTGCTTTGTCACCTGCCTTGAATTTAGCTATATACACAATAGGGACTGACCTAAAAATAATATCACAGTATTTTCTGAAATTTTCACGATAACAATATATGACGATATTTCGACATTTTCTCCAAAATGTTTTCTCAAATGAGAATTTTGCTCTATAACCCTCCTTTTTTTAAGTGTATTTATAGCTGTTAAACTAAAATATTGTATGAGAAAATAAAAGTAACTGTTTTTACTTTAAATATTCTGTATTGTGCATATGGGACGAACAAAACAAATATACACATCTAAAATATATAGGGCTGTTAATAAAAAATAACGGCATTAACTATGATGATGTAATATTACCATGTACGCACTACAGTGAACAAAGATGGAAAAGAAGGACAGACTTATTAGCCTGGGAACCAGATGAATCTGCGATCTCATGCTTTATTTGCTCTGGCATTTGCATATATATATATATAATGTATATATCTATATATTTAAACAGAGAGTGAGAGAGACAAGCAGACACACAAGCAGACAGACAGAGAGTGAGAGAGAGAGGTGGGGGGTGGGGTGGCTATAGGCTAGCCTAGGCCAATCAAATGTCTAGACCATCATCATTTACATGTGATTTGAAAAGAGCAGAGGAGCAGAATCACTTGTTGACCGGCACAGAGAAATGCTGGTGTGAACAGCCAGGCTCCTGCTCGCATGAGTTGACGCTTCACTGCGCTTCGCGGCTCTTCCGCGTTCAGTGTGAACAAGGAGTCATCCACCCGGTGCGCCTTGCGTTTTTAGAGAAATGCTCTGAGCGCCCCAAGTTCAACGTCACCGTGGCTTTTTCTCTGATGACCAGTCAGATGAGCAGAGGGGTGGGGTCTTCTCAACTGAAATTATGTCAACAAAAACAGGAGAGACTAGTCGTTCTACTTGCTGATCACCTGGAGCTACAGTATATGATTTCACAAAACATAAATGATCATGACATCAATAAAAGGCAAACCTGAAAGAACATTAGTGAGTCATTTGATGTTTTGGGTAACTTTTTAGATCCCAGAAGCGCCAGAATAGTTAGAAGTGATTGACAGTTGATTATGTGGCTGCCAAGCAACAGCAACGAAAAAGACACTTCAAGCTGCTCTGCTTTCTGGCTGTGGGAAAAAATGTAGTGCGACGTGCCTCGCGTCATTCACTGGCAACAACGCGGCCTAACTCCTCCACGGTGGAGCCAGGAGCAATGTTCGCTTTCAGCCATGCTTGTTGTTGCTGTGCGTAATGGTATGATTACCGTCATTACGTCAACAAGTCGGACTATTGCCATTATCACAATATTATTATTTTTTTTATCATATTAAAAATGATACCGGTATTATTGTGAACAACACGATATGGGTCATGAGCTGTCAGGAACGTTTTTTCAGTTTATGTATACATAGTTAGTTAGGGTTTTAAAGATATCTAAATGAGACTAGTAAGTGTACAAAAAAGCTACTAACTTTACCTAATCCACATTTTAGTCTCAAACTACCTTAAATTATTTTCGAAAATTAACCCTTTGAAAATGTATCCTGTCTGCCACTGTTAGCTTTAGTATATTCATGCTCCTTGATTGGGACGAGATGTAATAAATCGGCAGACGAAGTGACGACGTCACAACAATCAAAAGAATAGTTAGAGAATCTGGACTGACTCGCCTCTGTGGGCGTTTGGTTTCATTTCACTTCAGCCTGGTTCGAGTTAATGGTGTTTTTAGGAGACCTTGAAGGACTCATTAGATGACACAAAATTATAACACAGAGATCCAGTGGAGGCTTTAAGTAAATTCATCAGTTTGCCTGAAAGGATACAGGACAACAGGGTGCCTGACTCACCCGCAGTCAACACAGAAAGGCCTAGCTGGTGAAATATTCCCCTCCACAGTGGTTCAGGCACAGGGCTTTATCATATTGTCCTTGGAAAGGCTTCAGCAATGTCACCCAGTGGAGGAGAGAGACAAGGGGAATATATCAGAGGAAGGTTCAGCACATTGGGGTCTGACACTGGGTCCCCATGGGAGGAACATGACAGCCTTTTCAGAGAACCTCTGACTCAAGGAGCCTGAGTGATAAAGTTATAATGGAAGTGGAAATGGTGGTAGTGTGCGGGAGGCCACGTTATTGTGACACAGTCATGGGGCGGGGGATGATCTATCTGTGACCCCTCCACGTACCTGTTTAACTGTAAAAACACTAGGTGGCTATTTTTTTATGTACATATTTCATGTACACACAGTGGTTGAGGGCACTTCCTAGGTGACATACTTTACAGCCCAGCATGAGTAGTAATTAAAATAGATAGATGTAGGGAAGGAAGGAAGGGCGGAAGGAAGGAAGAAAGAAAGAAATGTTGTCATCAGTTTTCCCGTGACTCTGCTTTCAAAGGCACCTGCGTATGCAGATGATTTGGAACAGCGTGTCTTTATTTAAAGGCACTGTCATGCCACCCACAAAACACCAACGTACAAATGAGGTCTACCGCTGTAAATGTCAATGACTTTGGCTTCCTTCCTGCTAACATTAACCAACCAAAAAGGCACAAGTCCACATCTGTCATGTATCTATAAACGTGAAGGGATTCAAGGGCCTTTGACATGTAATCAATTTATAGTCAACAGACATGCTATTAGGGTCTTTTTTTTTTTTATTCACATGGACTGAAAAATTAATTATCAGCCACAGGAAACATGCTCTTAAAAATAGCAGGTGTTTGCCAAACATGTAATCCTCTTATTGTTTACTGGCCTGTTTTTCAATTATCCCCATCCACGCAGAGCCTGCTTCCACCACTGCCTTGAAAAGCTGCAGCATGTTGGGATTTCAGTAATCACTGCAGCCTACATATTTGTTTGATTGATACTGGCCTAGTATTTCTGTATGAATTCGAGCCAGAATGAGAGAATTTTCTATTCAAACGTCCAATCTTAATAGCAAGGAGAGAAAAAAGAAAAAAAAGGTTTGGAGTAATGGTGCACTGCACAAGGACTGCACTGCTGCAATGTCATTCTCACAGGCGGGGTTATGAATGAAGGAAAGGGAATGACAGCATATAAAGAGCTGTTTAATTGCTGATTGATCACTGAGTGTGGTGTTTTACATTATCAGGGGAGAGTGTAATGAGTCACTGGCGTGCTCCGCAATGAAGGTAAGCGCGGGGAAGTGTTCAGCACCCGCTGTGATGTCCTTGTGCCCTTGATTTAGGCCTAGAGTGAGCGCAGGCCCTGGTTGTGTGCACTTCTGCAAAGCCATGTGATCGCTAGGAGAAGGTATGTCACTTGCGGAACCTGTTTTTATTGAGATGCAACGTTGTTCTGTCTCTCTCTGCGCTCTCTCTCTCTCTCTCTCTGGTCTTTCCCTCCCTTGCTCTCTCTTTCTCCTTGCAGGGCCTTTGAGCAGTATGCTGGTCAGTCGTTTAGGAAGCCGACCAGTCGTCATTATTGGAGGATTGATGTGTGGGCTGTCTATGATAGCCGCTTCTTTTGGAAATTCCATCGTTCACCTCTACATATGCATCGGTGTCATTGGAGGTACCCCCACATTTTATACTTTGATTCTCATCTGTTTCGTCATTAAGGCTCAGCCCATGTTGCTCAAGACATCATATCCCAAAAACATTGTGGTTAATGCCGCAGACTACCTATTTGAACTATAGTGAGAATGAACCAGTCTCCTGACATGGATCCTATACTTGTTTACCCCACCATCCTTCTCCCAGCTCTGGTTGAGCCCCTCCGGGGATGGAGTCCACCTCCTTTCAGGCTCTCTGTGGGCTGCCAGGTCTGGTTCCCCTGGCTGGGCTACCATGCTGTCAGTCTGGGCCCAGGGCTTATGGGCTGCAGCTAGAGTACCAAGGGGACCTGACTGGGATGGTAATTAAGACAGAGATCCCATAGAGCACGGTCTTCCATAGCTCTCTGTACTTTCCCGTAGGCTCCCATCACGCCCCTCACATGGGGGCTCTCTGCCACCCTGAGAGGCTCATTACCCTGCCAAGGGCTGCTGTGGAGGATTAATAGGGGGCCAGCAAGTGGCTAGGCCATGTGTGGCACCTTGGGGCATGTGTGTGCCCTGCTATAGTCCCCTGTGCCCTGGCACACTGACACAAAGGCATTGAGCAGTTTCACCCAGCGCACACACACACACACACACTCACACACAAATAACCATCCAGTTGAACATCCTAAGCACTGACTTTGTTTGGCTTTCAATCAATCAATAACGAAGGACTTTGTAAATACCGCTCCCTGAACTCAAATTGAATTGATCATCTCCCTTTGCTCTCCCTTTGGCAAAAACACTTTGGTAAAGGTAAATCGGTAAGTAATAAAACCCATTACTCTTGGTTAGGAAAGTAATGATTGTTACATGACTCCTTTGACTAAGAGGTTAATGTGGAAAGTAGAGGTGTACTTATATTAAAAAGGTTCCACATTTAGACACAAATGATCCATTCCTTCCTTTGCTCTATAGTTTTTTACAGCACACGTTTTATGAGAAGCTAATGCTTTTCAGTTAATCCAAATTTCATCAAGTAGGCCTATTCAACGTCAGCACTTACATCCCCCTTGACACTTCTAATAACTGGTTATCATTACAACAGTCAGTACGTAATCAGCTACATCCATGTTTTTGATAACACGTTTTTGCAGGAAGCACAATCAACCGATGTCGTGCGCGTATAGTCCAGGCATTTCTCTCTGACCGTCTCATTCTCACTGCACTTGTTTTAAGAAGACAAACATGGCCTCTTCTTGGTTGAATTAGCATTTCAACCTGAAGTCATCATTTCCATATGGAAGAAATCAAAAGAAATCATGCTTAAAACTATGTATTGCTGAGCATGAACCTGCAACTAGAACTGGTGATATGGAAAATGCTACGGCCAAACATTATGCAAATCACAGCTCACGGCATTGAGAGTATAATTTCCATCAAGCAGAGGAGATGATATTCTTAAAAGTTAGGTAATTATTGGCTTACTTAGCACAAATGATCTTACTTAGCATCGTATTTGAATCCATTTTATAGACTTTCAGGTGGAAAAACTTTTCACTCGTAATTTGACGCTCTATCATGTGACGCCAAGCAACGTTTTGTAGACGCACACATCTCTGTCATGGATTACATTACTAATTGCAATCTCAGAAACACATGAATGGAAGCAAATGGCATCTAGAGGACAGTTCCATAATAACTGCTTCTCTGATAATATCCTTTAAGATGTCTGTATCTATGGACATTGATACTGAAGATACCTATATATATCTTGGTGATTATTATTGATATTTTATGTATGCGCTCTCTATTGATAAATACTGCTATCTGAGACAGAGAAGATTTGTGATATTGGTTGGTAGTTGTTTTTCTGAAGGACATGTACCTTGGGTTCCTTGAAAGGCGCTATACAAATTCAATTTATTATTATTATTATTATTATTATTATTATTATTAGAACAGACGTGTGAACATGCCTGAAGACCATTTGTTATCAGTGTTAACGTGGAAATAAGGTTTGACTTTGAATAACTTGCTCTGAAGGCTTGATAAGCAGAAACCTTTTATCGTCTCACATGTTTGCCACAAATGTAATTTGCCATTTTTGCCGAACTTTGGGATTGAAAACTTTATACTGTTTATTGGAGTGCGCTATTTTCCTCCCTTAGGAAAAAGTAAGTCTTTACTTTTTGGAAGTAACTTTGAATAGATGCATTCCAAAAAAAGAGGCCTATCTTTTGACTCTCTAACGTCAGAAACTTCAATGAGCTATAGTGAGAGAGAAACATAAAATAGACATTGGAATAATAGAATATAGCAGCCTAACCTGCTTCCTGTAACTTTATCTTCTAGTGAAGACTCACTTGGAAAATAAGGTTCTCATTTTCTGGGTAAAATGATAGTAAATTGGATTTTTTTTTTGGTGGAAGGACATGTAAGTGAACGAATTACCTAGACTCTAATTTATTACCACTTAAATTGAGAAATAATTTCTAAAATTATTCCAGCCTTCTGTAATGAGATTTTAGCTGGCAAATGTGAAATGAGATGGAACCTTAATGTGCTCAAAGTATAATCAGTCTTAATTTAATCGAGCAAGTACCACTGGGAGGTTCAGGTAGATGTAGCCATCTGAGACTGTGGAGCATGACTCTGTTCTCTTGTAATCTTTTTACACACAGGTTGCGGGCTCTCCTTCAACCTCAATGCCTCCCTCACCATCATTAGCAAATACTTCCTGGTCAAACGTCCCTTAGCCAATGGGTTGGCCATGGCGGGAAGTCCCGTGTTCCTGTGTTTCCTGGCCCCTCTCTGCCAGTACCTACTTTACAATTTCGGTTGGAGGGGCAGCCTTCTCATCCTCGGGGCTATGCTACTCAACTGCTGTGTGGCCGGGTCCCTGATGAGGCCCATTGTTCCACCTAGTAGCGCATCCACGAATGCGTCTCAGAAGAAGGGGGCGAAGCAGGCAGATGGCTACAATAACAAGCGTAAAGGAGGCTGTACGAACAATTTTAAGTTGTTGGACTTTTCCCTCTTCAAAGACAGAGGCTTCATCATCTACCTCACGGGGAACATGATGTTCTTCTTCGGTGCCTACGCTCCCATTGTCTTCCTGGCGGCCAACGCTGTCGACCAGGGCGTAGATGAGTACTCCGCCTCCTATCTGCTCTCGGTCATGGGCTTCGTGGACATGTTCGCCCGGCCCGGCACGGGCCTGTTGGCCAACACCAAGTGGATCAGGCCCAGAGTCCAGTACTTTCTCAGCTTCGCTATGGCCTTAAACGGTTTGTGCCACCTGCTGTGCCCTCTGGCCCACGGGTATGCGAGCCAGATGACCTACGCAGCGTTCTTTGGTCTTAGTTTCGGCATGGTGTTCGCCCTGATATTTGAGTGCCTGATGGACCTGATGGGACCCCAGCGCTTCCCCAGCGCCGTCGGACTGGTCACCATTATAGAGTGCTGTCCCATGCTACTGGGACCACCCGCTGCAGGTAAGTGCTACCTACACTGAACATACACTCTTTTTTTTCTTTTTTTTTTTTTTTTACAGATGTTACACAATCACTCTTACTGGGTAGGCTTGACAAACAATTAATAGATCATTCAGCTGTTAAGAAACAGATTTCCAGATTTGATCTTCCTAAGATTTACTTCCGTCACGTCGTACTCT
>OMKK01009924.1:3568-16754 GCA_900302305.1 Polymixia japonica | reverse complement strand
TGTGGTTAGAGAATAACATCTCATCATCGTCATTGCAGCCTATTCCTTTACCTGTTCAAGAGAATAGAAAGACTAGTATAGTGTGTGTGTGTGTGTGTGTGTGTGAGTAAGTGGGAGAGAGAGAGAGGGGGGGAGAGAGAGAATTAACTCGTTATCTTCTATTCAGCAGACATTGCATACAGCAGCGCACTTATAAATTGTGCTAACATCGATACAGAAGGTGGATCTACTTGACTTATCTGTCTGCTAGATAGCTAAGATTATAGCCACCTGCTGTGTTGTTCTGACGTTTCCACATTCTCCAGCTGAGCACTGGAACGAAGACGTCGGGGTGCTGCAGGAAGGTATGAGGACAGCAGATACAGGTATAATGTAGCTGCAACAACAACAGCGATTAATCCAACAATCGACCGCATATTTAACAACTGGTTAACGTGCAAGCAGAGGTCTCTAAACAATGATACCAGCGGAACAAAATATCGTTCAAGAGGGACAAGAATATTGGTTGGACCTTATGCTGCGTTCCTGTCATGTGGGAAAGTCGGGAGTTCTCAGGTGGAAGGTGGGATTTACAACCTCTGTGCGTCCAGTGGTCCAGTTAGATGCTGATGTTTCCAGTTAACGTGCAGGTGTTTTAGAGAATTTAACTTTATTCAATACTGCAAATCCCATTTAGATCTCTTCATAATATATTTAAAATAATATGTGCTGTACATTCCGCCATGTTTATGTGACGTCAGAAATATGTATATCGGTAAACAAGGGGTTGAGAAAGCTTAGCCGAGTTTCCTATTTGGAATTCCGACTTGAATACTCGTTCCACTGCATTATTCCAAGTAAATTATGGCAATTACCGACTTTTCCACATGAATGGAACGCAGCATTAAGGTTGGACTCAACAGCTGCACTGACGTCACATCCGCTGTCTGCACACTTGGATGCCATTCAGATCACCATAATACGTGCAAGAAAGTGTGACAAAGGTTATGGCGACGCCCCGAAAGAAGTTCCAAAGTGCAAGAGACACTGCACAACAAACACAATTTGAGTAGAAGTTGTGTTTGTGACACCATGGCTCAGTACACTCGGTTTTCGGAATCTGTTGCATTGATCACTCTCCAGAACCCACCTGTCAACGCGCTCAGGTGAGATCAAGTTGATCCTGGTCAAAAATGACGCTTGTGTCCAGTAGACACACTCATTTACATTGACAATTAGGTGTTAACGGGTGAGGGACTTTGGGGGCACGTTTGACCTCTTACATAAAAATTGGCATGTTATAATCACGCAATCTTTGACATCTTGTACATAATTTAAAATGGAATACGTGCTGCAAGATGGCAGCCCCTCGACTACTGTTCTCGGCCCATCCCACAGAGTTACATGCACCCAGCATTTCTTAACTGGCAAATGGAAATGCTGGCATTTGGATGCACTGCACTGTGGGATGAGCAATAACAGCAGGTCAGGAGGCCACCAACTGGGCCATAGAGCCAGCATTCATCTTGCACACTGTATGGCACGTGTGCTGCAGGTTAAACGCTGAGTCTCTTTGATTTACATAAGGAATCTATTTCCATTGGCTTCCCGCTGCTCCACCCTTGCCCCACTTGATGTAAAAAAACATAAAGGAAATCAGTGTTTCACAGTGGTGCACCAGGAATGTAGTACCACAGATTGAAGTTTAGGTCAAACTCTGTTCTCCCATTTCTGGCTGAAAAAGATAGTTCACTCTTATATAATTCATGTTGATAAATGAATGTATAGATAGTGAACTGACGTGTAATTTAATATGCTTGTCTGTTTGTCATGCAGCGCAGCGGTGAGGCAAGGCATTGTTGACACCATTAAGAGAGCACTCAGTGACCCCGAGGTGAAGTCTGTGGTCATCTGTGGCCAGAATGGAAAATTCTGTGGCGGTAATGTTTTATTTTTGCACACAGACTTATACGCTGGTTCTTTCTGGTTTTCTAGTGTAACACCTTGGCTGCTGCGCCTCTTGTTGGCATTGACTCAGAAGTTTGTCAGGAATGAGATATTTCAGTGTTTTCTCAGGAGTTTTTGAAACCAAAACTCACATTAATTTCTAATTTCTAACTTTTTTTCCCCTGCTTTTCTACATCACTGATCACATCTCTCGTTTGTGTTTGTGAAACAGGGGCAGACATCAAGGAGTTTGCAGGCCCAATGTCTGGGCCTCCATTGGTGCCGATGATCCACGCCATAGAGGCTGGAGATAAACCCGTGGTGGCAGCCATAGAGGGAATGGCTTTTGGAGGAGGTCTTGAATTGGCCCTGGGCTGTCACTACCGTATCGCACATGTCAAAGTTGGTTTACATTCCATTGGACATCTCTCTCTCTCTCTCTCTCTCTCTCTCTCTCTCTCTCTCGCTCTCGCTCTCTCTCCTGTTTCTCTCTGCCTCTGACTCTGTCTGACTTTCTCTGTCTCTTACTTTCTGACTCTGTCTCGCTTTCTGACTCTCTCTGTCTCTGACTTTCTGACTCTATCTCTCTCTCTTTCACGCTCTCCGAGGGATCAATGTCTAATTGGCCGACTGTTGTATGACACACCACACAGTGATTATTCCTTAACCTTTCCTTGCATGTACCTAAATTATATGTCTAGCTCTAATTGTAACAGTTACAAAAGCATCAGCTAATCTTTGTCAGACCGATAGTACAATGAAACATTACGACCCCTCTTTTTATGGAGCGTGCGTAGCGGCCAGAGTAGCTGTCTCAGTATTTATGACATTTCTACGCTGTACGCATGTGTTTCGTGTTTTTTTTTCAGGCCCGACTGGGGCTCCCAGAGGTGACTCTGGGTCTGCTGCCAGCTGCAGGGGGCACCCAGCGTCTGCCCAGACTCATAGGGGTGCCGGCTGCCTTAGAACTCATCACTACAGGTAGCTAGTTTGGCACACCTGATCTTCATTAATTTGACGATACATTACAACAATACTAATTCCATAACGCTAATATTTGCTGCTCTAACAAATGGTTTGACAGTGTGAGAATCAATATTGGAAAAACGCACATTTATTTTTTTATGTCATAGTAACTGCTTGTAATATTTCAAAAACGTAGTTATGAATGTTGCCAGTGCAAAGCTTTAGTTGTTTATACACTGGTTTGAATGTTGCTGCGAACTCCTTTACAGTAGTGGTAGTTTACCCCAGTGACCAGCAGGGGTCAGCATTTATCCAATTTTGTTACGCTATCGCCACTAAAACTTCCTTCTCATCAAGTAATCATGACGTGTACAGATTAAATAAATTTCTCTCAAAGCATTTTCTTTGAAGACTATTATTCCAATTCTGACACATTAAAGAGCTGAATACAAGGGTTTTAAATTTGACATGCCCTTGTCCGATTGAGGGTTAAGGTTATGGGGTGTTGTTTAATTCCTTTGTTAACTGTTGGCCTGTGAAGCCCTTTGAGACTGTAATGTGATTAAGGGTTATACAATTAAACTTGACTCTTATATCAACCCATTGATGCCTCTCCTGTCTGCCACAGGTCGCCACGTGACGGCCGCTGAGGCTCTGGAACTGGGAATAGTTGACCAGGTCACCGATAAAAACACCGTGGAGATAGCTGTGAAGTTTGCCCAGAGTGTTGAAGGTGAGAGGAAAAACAATCCTCAGGGCACCAGCTGCCTTAAACTAGAAGATATTTGAAATCCTAAGGTGGTAGCTTCAGACAGTAGCTCGCCGCTGATAAAGAATCCACTTGCTCTTTATTGGGTTCACCTTCCAAGAACAGGCTCCAGAGCAGTGTTTCGAGGTTGAGGTTCAGGCCCTGGTTGCGCCATCAGGAAGTGTCAGCACGTAGGTCGGAGGAGACAGTAGTAGAACACTAGGCAGGTCCTGCACCACCACACCGATAAATGTTTCATGGCTCTGTCAGTTGTGCTCTGATGTCTTCACTACTTTTCGCTGTATTATTCAGAAGGGCGAAAAGGGACAAACCTCGTTAGAATATTAATCACCTTTCCTTGCCTTTTGGTTCAATTTGTTTAGGAAAGCCCCGTTCTTCTGACTCGGATCGATTTAACCAGTGCATGGATTGCTAAAGTACCGCACGTCCCGGCAGTTTAAGAGGAATAATGTCTCACTCTAGGGAAAGGCTAACAGGCGACGACGGTGATAATGTGTGTGAAAGAACGCTGGTAGGCACAGCTCATGTTTTTTTTAAATAGAAAAGAAACGTTGAGCGCGGATCAATTGTGCTCTGAGGGAAATAAATATTAGACTAGATTATCTGTTTTTCCACTCACATTTTGGCATTCGTTTTCTTTCTCCGCTCTCCCTCCTGTGCAGAGATCGGAGCTATTGTTCGAAACCATTTAACAACAAGCTTATTTTTGTATGCCCTCTGGTATCATGAACTGATGCACATACCACCCTCTCTGGTGTGTGGGCTTGTGCACTAACGTTGCAAGAGTACATCAGGGGATCGTGTGTTGTGTTCAGCTTACCATGAGCCAAGCGCTCGTTAAAACGCTCCTGATTCCTCAGCATGAAATGAACAGGACTTGTCTTTGGCACTAGGTAATTGGCTCGTCAGTCAGTGTGATTCCTCTTATTTTGTGAAATGCTTTTACATCTCGGGCATATTGCCTTTTACCTTAAAGGCACGATGAACTACTTTTGTGTAAAATGTTACTGACCCGAAAAGATCTAAATGTTAGTCAGAATGGATGTCAACAAACATGGTATCTGCACATGACTGCACTATGTTGATGAGTACAAGCCCTTCGCATGTGATTTCCTCCACACTGCTCTGCCAAGTTCATCTCTGGGTGGGAGAGAACGTGTATGTTCTTAGAAAAGCTTGAGCCTACAGTGAGTCAGACAGAGAGAAGCCAAAAAGCATACAAGCTGGAGATTTAAGGAGTTAGCGCCTAAATCTGTGGAGATCCGTGTTGACTGATATTCGAGCCTTTTAAAGTTGATTAGCAGGAGTGTTAAATGGGGACTGAGAATGTGTGGCCAGATTTGCAAACCAATTCAGTGCTCTCATTAATGTCATTGAGATGCATGGCTGTAGACTCAAGTCGGGACAGAGCGGATTTATGCTCTGCGCCGCGCAAAGGCACATCCATAAAACACGCCGCCGCTCCGAGGCCGGCACATCGGCGTGTGCACAGGCAAAAATAATAATAATATATGCATGTGCCTAGATGCACGAGTGCACACGTGCACGCGCGCACACACACACACACACACACAGACACACAGACACAGAGGCTGAATTCTCTTCCTGAGATTACCTTTTCACCCCAGTAGTTGTAACATCTGCCTGCTACATCTGTCAGAACAACCGACCTTCCCACTTGGCGCAAAACAAATCCATCGAGCACAGCTCAACCATTTACAGATTAACTGCTGCAACAACACTGCCCTAAAGTACATTGGAATCACACTGGAGTGACATACAGCGTCCCGCTGACATTTTAGCCCGGAGAGAATGTATTTTTTAATGGGAGCTGGCCTGGAAATTTCTCTCTGCGCTTTCATTCTCTCTGATGCATCGAGGCTGATTGAGTTGCGTGAGATGAAATTGTGATTCGACTAAGCGGTGGCTATAGATCAGACGCTGTCCCTTTAAGCATTGCCATGCTGACCCAGTTTCTGGCCCAGACCCATGGCTGAATGTAATTCAATGGCGCCGCAGAGGGATCTGACTACTGTCTCATGTAATCATGTCAGAGGAGACGGGGAAAGGGAATTAAGATGCTTTTAACAAGGTTTAAGCGGGGCGGTCATCCTCCTCGCTCTCATTGTTCCCAGGCTTAAATCACTGCTGACGGACAGTTTCGCGCTGTGAGGTATTTTGGCTCCAATGTTGTCTATTCATGCAGTTTCACCTGTAAATTTTCCCTGATCCTGTACCGTCTCTGACAGGCACGGGCGTTACATAAGTTCAATTTTCCGCCTTTTCAATGAGTGTGAGGAAGTCAAGCAACTATTTTGGCCAAAAAACCAAATTGCCGCTCTTCACCTCAGTTCAGATCTGTGTTATTCAAGGTGAACTGTGGCGGTGCACTCGTGGAGGGGAACTTCGATTATTTTGGAAATGGTCCGTCAAATTGCTGTGTGCTATGAAAACTACTGGCGTGCCGAGCGGCTGAGTGGATGTGTGCACCTAAAAAACAAGAAAAAAAATAAGCAATTATACCCAGACTGCCTCTACAAAATGTGTACATTGGCGTTGATGGAAAGTGGGAGTAGCCTCTTGTTTTTCTAAAAGAATGAAAATATGTGTATGCAGATACATAAACTTTGCATAGTAAAGTTTGACGCCAAATTAAATTTTAGTAAAATAAATAAATAAATAAAGAATTAAGTGAGTCAAGAACAACAAAGAAACTAACCCCCCCCCCGTGTTTGTTTCAGGACAATCTGTGGACAGCCGTCGTCTGGCCGGCCGTCCGTGCCCGCCGCCCCCCGACCTGGATGGTCTGTTTGAGGGGGCGATGCAGAGGGTGCGCCAGAGCGCCCGCGGTGCCATAGCGCCGGTCGCATGCGTCCAGGCGGTGCGCGCTGCCGCCACCCTGCCCTACCCCCGGGGCATGGAGCGGGAGAAGGAGCTGATGGCCACGCTCTTCACCTCCGCGCAGGCCCGCGCCCTGCAGTACTGCTTCTTCGCGCAGAGAGCTGCGGGCAAGTGGAGCCTGCCCAGCGGGGCCCGCTGGGACACGAGCGAGGCCGGGCCTGTGCGCGGAGCAGCTGTCATCGGTACGATCTTCACACCAATTGAATTTCTATTTCCCCTAACTATCAGCAAACACAAGCAAATTGGTTTATCGAGATCTCTGTTTAGCATCTCCAAATTGGCACTGCCTATGGAGAGGAAGGCCTCATTTAAAGTCCAACTGGGCTTAAGTGGATGAAGTGTCTCTTCCCAGCAGGGAGGGGCGGATGTGTGACAGTCTGGATATGGGAAGCTCAGCAGCTTGTGCATTAAAAAAATGCAGGCCTTAGGAAAAAAGTTTGTGCAGCCATGCTGAAAACATTTACAATCTGGCATACTGTAGTGCACATTGCAGCATAAAAATAATTTGCGATTTATACTGCCGTGGTTAATATAAGTTTTATTAACATTTTCTCCGGCGGTTGAGGAAAAGGTCTGAAAACCTAAAAAAAGTAATGAGGTCCGGTTACAGTGTGGTCTGTGTCATCTCAGGTCTGGGAACCATGGGAAGAGGCATCGCTGTGGCGCTGGCTCAGGCGGGGGTGTCTGTGATCGCCGTGGAGGCCCAAGACCGACTGGCTGAGGCAGAGCGGGCGATATCGGGCTTTTTGGCGCGCGGGGCTCAGAGGCGCGGGGAGGCTCCTCCTCTCGATCGGGTCCGTTACAGCCCTAACCTCCAAGCCGCGGCAAAGGCCGACTTGGTCATTGAAGCGGTCTTCGAGGACATGGCCCTTAAGGAAAAGGTCTTCCGAGAGCTGTCTGCAGTTTGCAAACCCGGCGCCCTGCTGTGCACCAACACGTCCGGCCTGGACGTGGACCGCCTGGCCTCTTGCACCCGCAGCCCGGAGCTGGTGGTGGGGATGCACTTCTTCGCCCCGGCCCACGTTATGAAGCTGCTGGAGGTGGTGTGCGGCCCTCGCTCCTCCCCCAAAGCGGTGGCCACCGCCATGCAACTGGGGAAGAGGATGGGGAAGGTCGCCGTGGCTGTTGGCAACTGCCCGGGCTTTGTAGGGAATCGCATGCTGAAGCCATACCTGGAACAAGCGAACTTCCTGTTAGAGGAGGGAGCCACCCCTGAGCTGGTGGATCAGGCGCTGGAGGAGTTTGGGTTCGCCATGGGTGTGTTCAGAATGTCTGACCTATCCGGGCTAGATGTGGGCTGGAGGATTAGGAAGGAAGCAGGGCAGACGGGGCACGGCGTGCCAGCGGGCCGGCCAGCGAGAATCCGGCATGGCCGCAGGTACAGCCCCCTGGCGGACTTGGTCTGCGAGCAAGGCCGGTTTGGCCAGAAAACAGGCCGTGGCTGGTACCAGTACGACAAGCCCGGCGGTCGGGTAGCCAGGTCCGATCCTTGGCTGCACAGCTTCCTGGAGGAGTACCGGGCCCGGCACGGCCTAGTGGCACGGCGAATCGACCACCAGGAGGTGCTGGAGCGCTGTCTCTATGCCCTAATCAACGAGGGCTTCCGCATCCTGGAGGACGGTATCGCCGCAGGGCCCGAAGACATCGATGCCATCTATGTGTTTGGTTACGGCTGGCCACGGCACCGAGGAGGCCCCATGTTCTACGCTGGCATGGTGGGGCTGGCCAGGGTCCTGGAGCGCCTGGAGCACTACCACCAGGCTCACCCTGATGTCTCCTACCTGGAACCCAGCAGCTTTCTGAGAAGGCTGGTGGCCAGCGGCAGCCCTCCTATCCAGAGGTGGAGGGAAGTCATCAAGAGGCCCCAGAGCCAACTTTAAATTTCAAACACGTCAGCTTTAATCAAGATGGATGTGTAAGAGAATTTGAGCCTCCGAGTAAGGCTTTTCCAACCCAAACACGTTGGACTTAACATCAAAGGTTCTCCAAGTGTTGCTGAATTCTCTTATACAGCAGTTGTTTCTGTGATTCAAGCACCTTGGTAGAGCAGTGAGGTTGCAACAGAGACTTTCTTTTTTTTTCCTGAGCTTTAATCAAGCTAACGTAATTAAGCTTTAATTATTAATGCACAATGATAAATGAGTTTATACTGTGATAAGGACGATTATTTTCTTATAAATTATAATTCTTCTTGACAATGCTGGAGGCTATTGTAATTTCTGTGATTAACATTCCTAATATCGCAGAACCCTGGCCAATGGCCATGTGGGCCTGTAGTAGAATTTAGTCCAGGCCCTCAGGATACAAAGGTAGTTCTGGCTGGTGAAATACTCTATTTAAATTCATTGATATTAAAAACTGATCCAAATCTTGTCCAAAATATTAAATTTGTATGTAACATGACATACACCCCTGAACACTCATTCTGTTTTTCTGTTAAAATTCACTCATTCTAATGTATCAAATGTAAAATTGCCTACAATAGATATATTTTTACGTTGCTACATTTCCTTCGTTTGGTTACCATTTAGGTCACAAGTCTGAAGTTTGGAAAAAGGCTCTGTTATGTGTACAAATCATCTTTCACTGTCTCATCTATTATCACGTTGCCTCAGTAAAGATATAACATCCTTAATATGTATTTTGTAGTATTTCTGCTCAGCGTTTTATTTGTTGGCTGCTTGGTGCAACATCCATTAATGTTTACTCCTTAACAGAAAGGTGGTATTTTAACAACGGTTCATCATTTGGTGATTGAAATGGCTGCTGGGATATTCAGAGCCAATGTGACTATATTTCATCTCTCCGTCAATAATGGAGTGCCTCTGGTAGGTGCTTCTGGCGATTCATAAACGTGTTCATTAGATATTCCCTCTTGAAGGGGAAAAACCCCCATGTACTCTAGGCTACTTAGAATGAGTATCCAGGGCTCCGGCTGCTGCTGACTCAGATGCAGTGGTGAAAGGGGAGGTGTGTAGGACACATAGCTGCCCACACCAGCTAAACTCCATTTATATAAATCAATGGCTCATGCCCAAGGAAACTCGTGCCCAGTATTGGGCAGATGTTGGGATTGCCATCTAGTGGCATAAAATTCCATGTGCTCTAGGGATAGGCCTCTGTATTTCCTCTGTATTTTACTGTAGTTAATCTATAATCATTATGTAAAAATCACAATAATTGTTAATTAACTATATTTCTTGAAATTTTTTTAAAAGAGATAAAATTATTACAAAATATAGTGCAAATACGAATCGGAGAAACAGTATTCCATCATCTTGTATTATTTTGAACTCAATGTAAGGGCCGATGAAAGAATACAACCTGCCTTTGAAGTGCGTAAAGCAGCGGACTCCTCCCGCTCGGTGATGAAGTTGAGAGGCGCGACGCGTTGTTTCCAACGCGCGTCAGCAGCGCGCAGAGGACCTTACCGACGCGCAGGGAGGATGGATAGGCGGAGCACGGACAAAGGAGGCAGCATAATGAAATTACACCGAGTTAATTCATAACTTCCCGCAATCACAGGATACGGCGTGTTTATTTTTGAACAACTCTAATCAAATCCCGTCGGTTTCCGAGGTCCGTCAACGTTCCGCGCGTTGTTTCCCCAGTTGAAACGCGTACCGGGGTTTGTATCGACTACGATCCCGCCGCACATCTCATCTCGGTCGTTCGCGGTTATGTGGTAGTTTTTTTTTTTACACAGACCAGCGGTTGTGTGCGACTTGATCCGGGAATGTTGGCATGGCTGCCTCGGGAGCACAGAAGTGTCCGAAGAGCGAGAAGTTGGATGAAGCGCAGGCTTTGGCCAAGAGCTGCGCCGGGAGACCCGACTTCTTGCCTTGTGACGGACTGTCCATCTGCGCCACGCACAGCCACGGAAAGTGCTTCAAGCTGCACTGGTGTTGTCACTTAGGCTGGTGTCACTGTAAGTTTTTTTTTTGTTTTTTTTGTTTTTTTAATGCTATGTCACAATATTTCCTATTTTATCCAAAAGTGCGAGTCTTGACACGTATAACGGTCTCGATTTTTTTTTGGATGACGTAGCCTGGCGAATATGAATGGGTTATTTGATACAATATAGGCTGGAGATTCAGGGGCAGGGAGATATGTTGGGCTGTTAATTATATGTTTCCCCACTGTGGGCATATTCTTCTTTATACTGGTTTGTCGTTAATGGTGACTTAAGATTTTAGTAGGCTACTGTATAGTCTACCATTACGGTAGAAATGGACATTGACAAATGTAGTGACTAAACGATATTTCAGCAAACAGTAATATAAATGTAGTCTAGTGTTTATAGTATTTGAAACATTAGTCTTAATACTAAACTTAAAAAGAAACCATAAGTACCCATCTCAAATTCACTCTCGTTTGAAAATCCAAATGCCAACTGGCGACTAATTGAGATTTATGGACCTTTGAGGATGATAATCAATGTGCTAACTTGAACTAAAATAATCCTGAGCTCTGGCATCTATAACCTGTTTTCAATGCAGTTTGTATTGTAACCTCAGTAGGTCTGTGGTTAATGATTTATGGATGCATGTCTGGTTATGAATGTATAATCTTTGTTACATCTGACAGAGGATGTGTCCTTTCACAAAGAGAACATGTATTACACCGAAGCTAGATGTGAGAGCTCATATATAGGCATGTATACATGTAGGCATGCATTGCACATATTGACACCTCGCAATAGGCGTTATGGGGCTGGAAAAAGCAGTGTAGGCCTAAATTAAAACAGAAAAGTCCACGAAACAGATTTTGCATGGTGTTTCTGTGATAAATCTACATTCATGAACAAATCTCCCAAAGCTAGAGACAAAGGAGACGCAAATCTAGCCTTTGATGTCATCAAGCAATTCTGTGAAGCTTAAAGGGTAGCATGGCGTTAACTCTGCCAAGACTAGGGGTTTGATTCCCACTAAGGCAAGCAATGCTAAGATTGTATGTATTCACAGTACAGTTAGGCACTTTGAATAAAATATCTACGAAATGGCATATTTTCTGGAGAAACTTCATTTATAACACATTGAAGATTAACTCTGTGAGAACTGTGACTGTGTCTAGGGTAGGCATATGGTTACACTTGATAGTTCAGGATTGTGGACAGTGCTATAAAATAAAGGATATTCGCGTCGACAAGTATGAGCAAACATTCAGAGTTCACAGCCTTCCGTTTATTGTCAATAGAGCATCAGAATGTGTTGCATGATGGCCTCTCTCATATCTCGCCTTGGGTGAGGCCCAGTCATGTCCACAAAAATTGTTTCAACTGTCTAAGATCATAAGAATGACATACTAAATTCTGTTTTACAATGGATTTTTCCCCATAGTCTCTACATTAAGCTTAAGACAAGCAGGCCGTCCTAAACCTCTTGTCACAGGAAAATGTGTTATAGTTATGGGCTAGTTGTGGAGCTAGCACACTACTGTTATTCCCGCTATTTCTTTCTTTATTATTCTCTCTGTTTTTTGCACCCTATCTACTCCTTCATACTTTGTCATAGAGGCTTCGTTCAAACTTTAAAACGTTTGGGTTCTTTTGTAGCTGTGGGGGTGTTAATAACTTTTTTATAGTTTTTGTAATATGAGTGGTGGCAGTTGTATTTTTTTGAGAATCTCCACTCAATTTGTAAACTGCCACTACTCCTACAAGTTTTACAATATATAGACATATTTTACATCAAAATGTTCAGCGTTTTCTACTGTCACTCACATCTAAGTAATATGATTTATAGTTTTGAGTTTAGTTCTAGTTAGAAACTATAGTTTTAGTTCTGTTTGTTTGAAAGTAGTGCTAATCTAAGTATGTTCAGAATGCCACTCTAGAGGCAGTTGATCATTTCACATTTTATCCCTGTTTTTAAACTGCCTACAGTTTTAATAATTTTTTAAACATATTCTAAATCAAAATGTTCAGCTATTCCCACTGATTCCTACGATGTCAATATCTAAGCCATGCGACTTATAGTTTTTAAACAACGCCTGTTTGAATGTGTCCATGGCAGATAGGAGAGAAGCAGTAGAGAACCTCCTTGGAAACAGGTGGTAGTTGACACACCAGGGAGCATGCGGGCACTTAGGAGAGAAGCAGACTCTTAAAGCTACAGACACCCATTTCTTTAACTTGTCACTGCTCCTACAGTTTAAAGGCTACATAGACATTCATCCATGCTCTGTCATGGTGATTAATTAATGCACATAGTCTTTAACTATATTTCTTTCTTTCATACTGTCTTTCATAGTTTGATACTCTCTTTATGGTGATTAATAGGCTTCATAGACTTTACCTATATTTCTTTCTTTCATACTATCTTTCAACAATTCACTGTAGCTTCACCTTTTAAATATATGGTAGTCACTGACCTTTATAGATTTAAACACTACTACTGCTGTGGCCTGTAGGCTGCTGTGGTCTTATGGAATGTCCAGTAGTCAAACCTAGCAACCAGTAACCATCTAGTACCGCTCTAGCAACCACCTAGTGATGCCTAGCAAACACCTAGCAACCACTTAACAACCACCTAATAACAATAACCGCAGAGCTGTACTGCTCAGCCGATACTTCCGGTTACGGCAGCTAGCCCACTTGACATTTTCTTCAGGAAATGTACTCTC
>OMKK01009870.1:7362-17948 GCA_900302305.1 Polymixia japonica | reverse complement strand
CGCCTAATCCTGGCCTTTATCCTAATCTTAACCCCAAGGCTTCATACCTAATCTTAACCCCAGGATTTCATGCTTAATCTTAACCCCAAGGCTTCATGCCTAAACTTAACCCCAAGGCTTCATGCCTAAACTTAACAAAGACATTGACAGGTTATTTTGTTTTGGTTAATGTCAAGTTGTCATAACAAAGACATCCCAAACAATGTCAACTTTGCATTAAAAATGACATAATTGACCAAACGACACTTAATGACAACAGTCAGAAACATTCATAAAGATTCCTTCATGGTTATGACAGTGTCATGTCAGTCTTATGCACACCCCTTCAAATAAAGTGGTACCGCACTTTGTATCTTGTTTTTGAAAGGTGCAAATAAATGAAGTTGTTATTATCATTATTACTACTACTACTAAAACTACTATTAATAATAACAACGTATTGTCAAATGTTCATGTCAATAACAGGCAGCAGTGAATTTCATTGTCATGCTATTAATTACAGTGGGTTGGCCTTTTCGCTAAATGCTGTTTGATGCATGACTTCAAATACAACATGTACAAGTCACGTAAGCACCAGGAGTCAGACGCTCTGCTTGCAATTTGGATTTGACTGCGTTCCAATTCACGTGATTTGGCTCTAGGGGGTATGTCACGTACACCATAGGCACGCTGCCAAGGGTTTTAAAGGCCAGGCTCATCTGACTTTCAACCTGTAATTTGGTTGCACATTGCTTGTTGATTTTGATGAGATAAGAGCGCCTAGCTGCACAGAAATGTTTGATGTTGACCTTGGCATCTCGCTAATGATATTGCCCTTCAACAACGCTTTCAAATGTCAGAATTTTGCCTTCAAGTGGCTCAACGTTATTTTGCTAATGCTGGGAGTTCCCCGAAGTTGCCAACATTACAGTACTCTCCTCTTGCAACTAAAACAAACTGCTGGCTGTATAGCTGTGTAGCGAGGGGAGGGTCATATGAGGGTCAATTAATTATCTGCTTGTAGGAGTGACACTGAAAGAGTATAAGGCTTCTGAAAATACACACCTAGTCGTTGAACCATCGCCAACAAGGACACATGACCTTTTCCAATTACACTCCAGACTACAGTAGATGAAGCCAGACCGTTCATATAAGGTTTGAACCCCATAACCCTCCCCTGTATAGCCCCCTGTTTCCACGAAAGTCAAACAACAGTTGTGAAACTGATAGGGTTAGGGATACAGATCTACATTATGGTCCTCTAGCCAGCACTGGATAGACTTACAGTGAGTGACTGAACTGTTAGATCAGTGCCCAGTGCCTAGATATGGCAAAGTTAAGATTGCATAGCACTAGGGTTCAGGTCAGTTTACAGAGGTGGTTTGGGTTTAAGTACTGTAAGTAACCTCTTTAAGTAAGAGGTTTACTGTAAGTACTGTAGCAGACAGGGCCGGGGTCAGTGTTAGGAAAACAGAATAATTATTAGCTTGCCTCTGATGAGTTCAGACAGTCAGTTACCTCTTGGGTTGTAATCATTTTAAAAGACAATTTGTTTCATAACTTTCCCAGTAGATCGTGCTTTCCAGAAATGGTGTCATAATATATAAACCAAAACTTAAAGTATACAGAGTGAGTCAACGTTAAGCACAACCATTTACTGTTAACTTTCAGAGACAAAAAAGTTTCTAGTTGTTTCTTGCATAACATGAATTTATTTTATTGAGGAGAAGCAAGAAAAGTTAACTGTTTCTAACCTCCAGTGTCCCACTATAGCTACATCTATTGGAATAAATACATGTCACTTTGTTGCATTTGGTACATTGTTTCAAGTAATATTGGGCCCATAAAACACAGCAAAAAAAAAGAAATGTACACAAAGGTGCATTTGCAAATGTGCACAATAGGTTTTAGCTCAGCAGGTGAACTTTCCTAAGAGCTCCAAAATCAAAAAAGAACAAAAATAAATGATTTTCATTTTACTGTTAAAGTCCACCCACTGCATAATAACCCACGGCTGTGACGAGCAGGAGTTGCTCAGTGACATTCCTTTTTTCATATACATTTCATGACGTAGATGAGTCCCAAACAGTCGACTCTATCTCAGCATTGGCCTTGCAAGGCTCAGGGCTGATTTAAAACAGTAGATGGTTGTTGTTGTTGTGAAATGCTGATTTTTCAAAATTTGGTGTCAATGTTGATGTGTTTCATCACAGTACAGTCATATCATTTTGTTTACAGCTCAAAAACATGTTTAAGTGTACAGTACCTCTTTAAATTGTGTGAGCTATTGTATAATTATACCCAGCTTTATACCTGCAATGGTTGAACCAATGTAATTTCTTTCATTACAAACCTTATTCAATAGCAAAGTGTTACCACTGCACAACTTGGATTTACTTGTGTGCCAGGGCGAACCAGGTTACCATGAATGGCTTCAATTCACAAAACTAGCCACTAAAATAGGGAAATCATCTGAGTAGTTGAAAACAAAAAAACTGAATAAAAAGATCAACCACACGCACGTATCAACGTCCTTATTCCTTCCTCAGACCGTTCGATCTATCTATCTGCTTCCTCCACTGGCAACAAAACCAGCACAGCGACAGTACGTAGAGAGCAAAGCAGGCTGGGAAGTCATAGAGGAGGGTAGTGACGAAGAATACAGCAACTAGAATGGCATAGACAAGAGGTCTTGTCATGTGACTGAGGGAGCAGAACACGCTACACCACACAAGGACACTCCTGCCACCTCCGTCTAAATTCTCCGAGGAGGCACCGGGTCTCCCCTGAGACGGGGGCGTTGATTGGTTAAAGCTCTCTTGGTGGCCAACTGCAAAGTCTTCTGCTTGGCTACATAATTCCTGATGGGAGACTGATCTTTCTTTTAATTGGTTAGAGCTTTTCTGATCCTCTGCCAGTACGGGTGGGTTCCAATGTAACCTACACGGAGCATGTGACTCATTGGTTCGTGTCTCTGCGGGGATGAAGTTTATTGTTGGCTCAGGAGAGACGAGAGTTTGCACTGCTTTTGTAAATGACTGGCTGTCCTGAGTAGAATGTTCATCAGTACTAGTGGCTAAAGTTTGGTTGATAGCTTGTTTAAGATTAGCGATTGAATTTGGATCGGTTGGTAATTCTGTGATGGTGAGAGTTTCCTCAATTTTCATCAACGATCCACTACTAGTTATAGTGTGTTCATCACTACCAGTGACTAAAGTTTGGTTGAGGCCTTGATTAAAACTAGCAGTTAAACGTGGGTCGAATGGTAACTCCGTGAGTGAAAATACACCAGAGTCAAGTGCTTCCTCTGAAAGATTTTCAGCATCTCTCAGTTGTTTTTCTTGAATAACATCTGGCCGCTCTATTACCTTCCCCCCAATTTCCTCTACAGTACTCCTCTCTCCCTTAGAGGCATGAACACTGTCTTTCCAATTTAACACCTCTTCCAAAATCCCCTCATCTAAATCCTGGCCAAGTCTTTCTGTGAATATGTCCTCCACACCCGAGTTGATTCTCAGTTCAAGCGGTGCGATATCACTCTCAGTGATAGTGTCTTTTGTTCCCTCTGACAATTTTTTAAATTCAACTTGTCGAGAGCCCTTAACGTCTTCCACTGACACCTCTCGTTCTCTCAGTTCGGCTGGTGAACGCGTACTCTCTACCCGAGTGTCCTCTCCTTCGCCCGGCGACTTCTCCGTCGCTTCCATTTTCGACTTTCCAATAATCACCTTCTCAGCTCTGTCTGTCTGGCTCGTATCTTCCTCAATCCATTCCGGTGTCTCGGGTGGGTGTTGAAGTTCCGTTGAAATGTCTTCCTTTGCTAGCATCTCCTTCGCAGTACCTTTTTGTGGCATAATCTTGCCGCCTACGTCTTCCTCTTTTAGTCTTTTAGCGTGTTCTCGTGCCTGGTTCCACCAGAGTTCCACTATCTCCACGGGGTTTAGTTTGCATTCATCTATCTCAATAGGTCTGGGTTCTTCATCTTCATGGTCTCCTTTCAAAACCTTGTCAGTTTCTAGAGATTTTAATATGGGTTTTTCCCTCAGTTCTTCTTCATGTGTTTGTACCGGTGTGCTAATTTTGTCTGTATTTATTTCTGTGCAGGGCTCTTGTTTTTCATGAAACCCATGAATTCCATCACGACTTGCGCCTTTCTCTGTTTGGTTTGATATTGGTACATATTGAACCATTTCAGTGCATTTCATTTCCACGTTTTTCTCCGTTTGCATCAATGTCAAGTCCTCCTCCGTTGTTTTACTCTGCACGTGTAGTCTTGGGATCAGCCGAGACTGTTTATCATGTGCTTTTGAAAACATCAATGTGTCTCCCGTCTCTCTGAGCAAATTCAGCTGTAAACCTTTTTTGCCATTAAGCCAAACATTCTCCTCCACTGTTTGGTTCAATTCAACTTCCACATCACCCTGCGTCTTTGCCCCTTCACCTGCTGTACGATATGAAACGTCCACCTCTGTCTTCGTCTCCCTGTCATCCACGTCGGTGTGTTTTGGTACAACTTCACTGTGCTTCAACTCATCTGATTTGAATTCACTAGCGCTTGTTTGGCTTTGCCTAAATTCTTCCTTGTGCGATTGGTTTCGTTTGAAATCGTCCGCGCGTGACGTTATTTCCTCTTCATCTGTCTCATTCCGCTTTAACGCGTTTTCGCTCGTTTGCTTCGGCCTGAATTCGTCGCGTTTCCTTTCGTCTGCGTACCTCCGGGAGGCTTCGGTCTCCTCTGTTTCCTGTGGCCTAAATATTTCTTTTTCTGTATGTACTTTTATGTCTGTATCGTTCGGTGCCAGCCCTTCCTCCGCTCCGTGTCTGGCTGAGAATAACACGGACCTCCCCCTATACGTCGTCCCCTGCTCGATTGTCTCCCTAAATGCCAGCGTGTCATCCGTCGCATTGTGTGCGGTACCTGTAACCTCCCTTTCCCCGCTGAGAGAAAGACCCTCGTCCGGCCTCGCTCCCTGTGAGATCCTATCAACGGCGCTGGCATTCTGCGTCTCCGCCGTCGCTGTCATCTCTGTTGTCCCCGTCTCCCCAGAGCTTGTTACCAAGTCGGTTGTACGGGGTCTGAAAGGATCTTCTCCTCCTTTTCTCGCTGTCTTCCCTTCTCTTTCTATACCCCGCGCCGCGTGCTTGTACCGCTGAGTCCGACTGTCAACGGAGCCGCCGGACACAGGCGTTACCCGCCCGGGGCCTAATGTCAGGAGAGTTTCTGTTACAGAGCTGCCCTCTGACTTTTGGGAAGCATCGGAGTCTATGCCGTCCCTTGAGGAACTGATACACTCCGCTGGCTGTTTCTCTGAGTTCGAGGCGGCGTTATCCAGCAATGTTACGCAACCGCGTGAAACCGGCTGCCGCTCGGTGTGTGCCTGAGATGTGCGCTCTCGGGATTGCGCTTGATGCTTCGAGGGGGACACCGATGTCGCGGTCTGCAGCCATTCTGATTCCGGAACGCCCGAATGAGCTTTACAGCCCGGGCCGTTGAGAAAGGCCTGCCATATATCACACACGGGGGTTTTGTCGTCGATGTTTTCGTCTGTTCCGCTGAGAAAGGCGTCCCACAGATCGCTCACGGAAGGCGCGTTGTCCGAATTTCCCTCCAAAGTTTTTAAAGGGGTTCTTTTGGTTCCCCCACTCAAGATATCATCCACATCAGCGGCGCCCCAACGCTGTGGTTTTTCATTACTCCAGTCCAGTGTAAGCAGTGGAATCTGATGGTAGGTGAGAACCTGTGGGCTCTCCTTGGCCCGTTTCTTCCGGAGAGAGTTGGCGGACCTGCCCCATGGAGCCGGCGTAGGTTGGTAAGGATAACGGGGATGATGTTGTCTCTGAGGTTGGGCAGCCGGGGCGTTGGCGGGCGAGTCGACCGGACCGGGCGTCGGTGCGTCCTCCTTCTGCTGGGAGAAGTAGTCCTGCATGCGTGCCAAACGCGCTGCCCTGCGCCGTCTTCTTACGCTATCACCCTGTTGAGCAACAAGTCAAAGGGTCAAAGGTCAAGCTAAGTTTGTTCCTGAATATGTTGACCCATTACTAGAGGTCGACGCACAATGATTTGTAGCACAATGCAAATCAGCTGCATATCATGAATAAAGTGTCTGCCATACAACCAGTTATTTTATCTCAGTGCAGTTCCTTAGAATCCTCCGTGAGCCATTCACAAAGTGTTCTTTGATAACAAACCCTATTGTGATAATGCAAGGCGCTGCAATGCTGTTGCAACCTCAGCCGGTATGCCTATCTTTGTTTACATCACCACCTTTACCGCACAATACAAGCCACAGGTTGGCTGATATTATTAATAGTTAGCACATGACTGATTTGAGAGAATGTGTGGCATGTTCTCAAGTGTCAGGTTGGCCATCTTGCTATCCCCTATGAGGCTGCTCTCTACACAGTAGAGAACAGTATGTTACACCAACATGCGTTTCTGTCCTAGTTAGCATTCAAAAAGAGCACACACACTCCTTGCGTGTACAGTTTGGAGAAATGGATAGCAGTGAACAGAATATGACTATTATTTGTGAGGTACTCTGTGGTGTTGCATTATTTAGTTTTAGGCATTTATATATTGATGGCGTGTCAATATCACTGTGTTTCTCAGGCTGAGACTTTTCTCCTCCCTTACAGCACCTTTCTGCCGCTCCTCTCTCCTGTGCCCTTTGACTTAAAGCTGCTATATGCAACATTTCTGCAAATTTCTGTCAAAATAACATAAAAACTGTGTGCTATGGAAAGATTCGGTAAGATATCTTCGCAACAAGTGTCTGCCGCTGCAGGTCGGCCAGCGTGTTGATAATCCCTCTTTTCTAAACCATGTTTACATTGCCGGCCCGACAATAAACTCCTCCCAAGAATCTGTTCACCTGTAGTGTGTGAGGGTTTTTGATGGACAGGGGAGAGGGCCAATGGAGAGGTGCTGCAGGGGAGGGGAAAAGTCAAGCTTGTTGTGAACTGTTGTTGTAATTCCCCTTCACTATCGGTAGAGTCAGAATAGCAGCACATAGCAGCTTTAATGAGAGTGTGTATACATGTGATTTGATTTCTCCATCTTGAAAGAATATGATGAACCTCACCAAAGATTTGTTTTCTTCATGGTGTAATATAGAGTGTGTCTCTGCACTGTCCGCTTTCTTTCTGTCAGCCATCTCTGCTTCGTGTGTGGTTGTGGATTCTGCAAAATAAATGTCTCAAACATCTCAGACTCAGACTTACAAGAGCAAAGTTCACTTTACTTGCACTCATACATGACGCAAAACACATACAAACAGACACTCGTGCAGTCATACATGTACGCACAATAACACAGACATTTACGCTCGCACACACAAATCCAAACGTACGCACGTACACACACACACACACACACACAGTGTGCAATACACACCTGCAGCAGCTGTTGGTTTGTCAGTGGACTCATAGATCATTTCCTCTGCAGTGCTCCTCCTGTGGTTCAAATACAAGAGAAATAACATGATGAAACACTCAAAACCGTCAGATAAAGTTATGCCCCGGTATTTTCTCATACGCACAAAGATATTTGTTCGCAAAACTACAGGTGGCTATGTTTTTGAAATATAACCATAATGTCAGCAATGGGGCTGACCAGGACTAAGGTTTGGAAAATGGATGGATGATGGATGATTCCAACATATTTAGCACCTTAAACTATGTATAGTCCATGTTTTATTCATTTAGCCCAACAACTGCTTCATAACGGTAGACATCCAATCGAGCAAACAAACTTTCTAACTTTGGAATTCAATTCTTCAATTCATGTTGGTCTTGTGTGTTTAGCTGTTGTTATTTTTCTTTTGAAATCACCAGGAGTCAAGAGTGGGTGGTTCTGATATTTTACACATTGAACTGGGTTTTTTTTATGATTTCACCAGTACGTTCTGTACCTTTAATGGCTTTACCAGTGGCCTTACTACTGGTTATGGTATCGGCACTGTTTAAATTGTTCTGTTTTATTAGGAGGGCAGCATACACAGACCGACGTAACCCGGTCAGCCTCACGTTCGGTGGGCCACTACCGAACATGTTTGACATATCTATCATCTTATACCAAACCAGACTGTTAAACAAAACCGAATGGACAAAACATACCCTACAGACTGATACCCTTAGGCAGTGCAAAAACATACGTATGTAAATTCATAAAGTTCCCAAAGCAGGAAAGCAGCAATGACTATCGATACCAGGATTTGTGCGAAAGAGGATGAAGCGTGACGGGACATGGACACGTCATGGAAACCTGGACAGATAGCTGATCTTAAACAGGCCATATGTGTTGCAGATGCCAAACATCCTCTCCTGCAGAGTTACATAATTGTTCTCTGTAAACACAATGGCAGATTCTGTAAGCAGCATTAATTCTTAGCTAATAGTCATAATCTGGACGGGCGTACCGCCTGAGCAAATTAAATGTGGAGGCTTTTCTCAATTTCTCTTTGATTCCTCTTGGTTTTTACCGCTTTGATACATTTTGTATCTTTTAAAGTTGTCCTGTATAGTTTTAGATCCATAAATAGTCACAATGGGGGCTTTTTAACTGCTGCACCTTTTCGATGGTTGAACACCTCCATTTTTGATTAAAGCTTTAGCGAACGTATAGCTTTTGTGGACGTGTGAGAGTGATGGGATCCTCCTGCCCAGTTGGATTACATTGGTCTAGATCGGTAGTGACGTGTTTTAAATAGAGCCAGCGTCTGGTTTTCTCACCTGTTAGCTTTGAGACAGCTCCTCTTGCTCTTGTGGTTGTTACTCTCCTCTTGCGCTAGAGGCTCTTGCTCCTTCCCCTTCACCTCCCTCGAATGTACCTTCTGGTGGCAGAACAGCACGTAGTTCAAATCTTTGTTATTGGCCCAGAAATCGCCCACCGCTGTCTCGTAACGCAGACAGAACTCCACTCTGGTCCCCTCTCTTTGGAAGGGAGGCACCAGCTCGTACTTGAAGGCAAATCGATCTGTTTTTCTATCGCTGGAGCCGGGCACGTACTCCGCCGGCAGGTCAAAGTGGCTCCTCCAGCTGTCCAGGCTGATCCGGACGTAAACAGACTTATTGTAGGAGAGGTTGACCACCCTGATAATGCCACGGAGGGTGGTGGTTCCTGGGAAAAGCTCGATGCTCTCCAGCTCGACCCTCTGCTCCTGCAGCCTCTGGTCCAGCTCCTCCGGGGTGCAGGGGACCGTGAACAGACAGCTCATGTAGAACTCCTCGGAGAGCTGGGCGACATCCCCCTCCGGAGGCTTGGTGACCTCTGACGCCGTCAGGTCGACCGCGTCGAACTCCTTGACGGACACAAGGTCCAGGCCGAAGGCGTCGGCGAAGGACACCTTCCTGCGGGCCGCCGGCGGGGGCTCCGGTTCCGATTCTTCTTCTGTTTCCTCGTCCGTGTAGCCCGCGGGAGAGGAGGCCTCCCTGCCTCCCTCTCTCTGCGCCTCCCTCTCTTCCTCCTCCTCCTCCTCCTCCTCGACCTCCCCCTCCTCTTCCTCCTCCTCCTCCTCCGTCATCACCCCATCCTTCTCCCAGGTCGGGGTGTATAGAGCCTCCATTATGTCTGAGGACCTGAGAGGCCACGGTCTGCGAATAGAAAACAGAGGGTCTGTCTGTCCGTCCTGCCGTCTGTCTGGCTCGGAAGGTGGCACGGAGCAGAGTGGCCCTAGCCCAGCTGCAGTGACACTGTAGGAGAGGGGACAGGACGTGACTTGGCAGATGGAGTCCGGTTACAGCTGAACATTGTGAGTCTGAGCCAGGCCTATTAATAGGCATAGACTGGGGCAAGGCAGTAATCCTCTCACATTATGCTTGCTCGATGTAAAAGGAAATAAAACAAAGTCTATACATTCCGCTTTCACAAAATTAAGTGTACAGTAATCTGAGTATTGTAAGTATTTGGACAGTTGCACTTTTATTAGTTTGGATGTGAGAAATCTCACGGCAGTTGTTTTTTCTTCCTGTTTTTTTTTTAGAAAAAAATACTCGAACGTAAGCGTTGACGTGGGTTATTTAGACCGCAGGGTTTTATTAACTTTACAGTTGTCTGTCTAGACTAGCCATGTCAGAGCATGAAACATCGCAGGTCATGTCACGTGGGAAATAGCTTTTGGCTCTGCTTAGCCAATTGAATTTTCCATCCAAAATACTCCTAAATGACTTAAATGTTACATTTCAGGACTTGATTAATTGTGGGACGCCATTGTACAGCACCAGGATGCATGTAGCTTGAAATGATCAAAATAAATGAAGTTGGCCTTTAATGCTGGCAATCTGCACTTTAACCTTACTGTTACTGATAAGTTTTGTATCTTTTAAAGACGTCCTCTGTAGTTTTATATCCAAATGGCTACTATTTGATCTTGGTAGTGATTACATAGAGTCATAATAGGGGCTTTATAAATGCTGCACCATTTCAATGGTTGAACGCTTCCATTTTTGATTAATGCTTTAGCAAAAGTATAGCTTTTGTGGACGTGTGAGAGCGATGGGATCCTCCTGCCCAGTTGGATTGCATTGGTCTAGATCGGTAGTGACATGTGTTTAAATAGAGAAAAGTAAAACATACTTTCCACAAAAGTTAAATTCATCCTCCCCCATTC